>BCLG01003528.1:40687-52575 GCA_001602295.1 Zoysia matrella
TGCTGAATCTCCTACATGAGAGATTGTAGGAAAAATAACAAAGGCTACCAATTAAAGTTATACTTTCATTCTCAGTTTGTGTTAAAAAAGTTAACTTCACTTCTAGGAGACTAGCAAGGTGAGATTAAATTCTCACCTCCTAGTGTCCAAAAGTACTCACTTGGCACCATCTGCTTAATCTCAATAAGAATGTCAATCAACAGTTTATGATAGTTTAAGGATGAAGCCTTTTCACTAGATCGAGTTGATTACAGGGGACATCATACACACTTCATAAGGTAGGGATGAGAAGAATATTGATAGAGAAACAAGTCATATTCAATATACTCACCATGGAAATGATAGTTAATATTGTAGAGTCAGACCCTTGTGCCATCTTGCCTAGAGGCAACTTGAGGTCGACACTCTGACTACACCAACCCCCCTCTGCCCTCTCCACATTAATGGTCGCCATGGGCAATCAAATGTTGTTGCCATAATTTCGTCATTCTTGTGTTCTCCTCTTGTTGATAGTCCTCTTATAATCTTTTCTGCCCTTGCTATTGGAGGGGTGTTCGAAGAAGCTTAGGATAAATAAAAACAAGATGTGGTTAAATTCAATATCCCACCCCTCCAATCAAGTCTTCCCTTGTAAAAAGGGAGAGAGAAGGTGCATGAGCCAAAGTGCTTAGCTCTTCCATGTTGGGGGAGCTTGGGCATCCATGATGCAAGAAAAAATAGTGGATGCCTAACCCTTCTGAGTTAGATCTCAATAGAAATCAATGGTCTCATTTATGACTTCCTTAGTATTTTTACTAGCGCGGACTTGAGGGAGTATAAGGTGATGATGAGGCATGAGACCTCTGCTACACGAGGTGCATGTGCTCACTAAGATGCAAGCTCCTTTGGACTTACAGTGATGAGTTGCGAACAATATCCTATTGTACTCACTGTCTTCCTACGCAATGGTTGTATTGAGAGCTCTGCTCCTCATCTAGTAGCGGTCGAGGTGTGATATTGGTGGTCATGCCTTCTCCTGCTTATTGATGTTGGGTCAAGTGTGATAGTCGTGGTAGTGTTGTTGCCTTCTCTTGCTCATTAATGTTGGGTTAAATCTGATAGTCGTGGTAGTGTTGTTAAAATCTATGTGCAACAAAAGTGCCATTGGAGGTTCGTACCGACGCACAATTCAATAGCTAGAGCATTTTCTTTCTTTGAGCCATGATGCAATAGCGATGCCCACGGTGCACGCAAGATGGTCCGTCTTTGTGGATTCCTCTCCGTAAAGGATTTTAGAGAGCATCTTTTGGTATTAGATAGATGGTTTTATCAAGATGTTGCGAATCATGATTGTTGCATCTTTTAACTATGTACCATATGAGTTGTTTGAGGGATGAAGACTAATGAAGTGGTGTCACTCTATGGCGGTGGCTTGCACTAATAGCAAGTTCAAGTTTGGTACGGGAAGTGTGATTCTTTTAGGTAGGTGGTGTGTTGTCCATGTGTGCGATGTTTTATGATATTTTTGACATTTGTGCTTGTGATGTATGTGTGTATCTGTGCTTTTACATCAATGTCCTAAATGTCTCCTTATTTTCCCAATAGCTATGTAATATTATTTATTACTCAAGATAATATGATGAAGTAGGTAAGAATATCTCCAACAGTCTTTAATAGCCCCACTAAATTAAGTCATTGGAAAAATGATTAAAAAAAACCTCATCCAACAGCTCACCTAAAGCCTCCTCCCAAATTTTTTGCCCTCCCCAATCTCCCTAAATCTAGGCACATTTAAGAATTTTCTAGGTTGCCCAAACCCATCTCCCATGCAACTAACGATGGGATCGGCTGCTGATGTGACCTAATTTAAAATATAATAAGACATATTTAGAAAATTTGTTGGAGTATGTGATTAAAATAGAATCCAAATTTTTTGCTAGTTCCATAGGACATCTTTTAGGGTGTTTTCTTAGAACTATTGGAGATGCTTTAGGGTGCTCTCCCTCCAACTCATTAGGCTCCATTTGGAACCGAGAAAATCTCATCATTCCTATATTTTTTCTTGCGAAATTGAATTGGTTACTTTAAAATTATATGAAATTTCTGCATGACAAATGAGATCTTATAGGGCTCCAATAAAAAAAATATAAACATTATTTTCCATGCGAATTTTCTTTGTCTTCTCCATGCGAAATTAATGTGAATGAAACGGTACGCTTCTAAAAACAACATGTAGGATGCTGACGGGGATTCTTTTAAGGCTCCTTTGGAACGCAGGATTTTCATAAAAATTGTGTAAAAACTTTACATAAATTAATTCAAATTTTTTAAAAAAACACAGAATAGGAAACCTTCACTCCAAAGGAGGCCTTAGTGATGCGGATCAAATTTAAATAACCTCGCCGGGGCCCCACCGGTCCAGCGAGGCCACAACAACTGGCGGGTGTGCCGCTCTTTTTGCGCGTAGTACTCCCGACTGCCCTGTGACGGCACCGCCCCCTCTCTTCCGCAGCAGCAGCAGCCCGCCCCCCTTCCCCTTCTCCCACGCCACCTCCCACCTCACAGGCGCCGCCGTCGACCGGCGACATGGCCAGGACGGAGGGCCTTGTGCCCATCACGCGGGCCTACCTTGCCCGCTACTACGACAAGTACCCGCTGGCCCCGCTGCCCGACGCCGCCGTCGACCTCGCCGCTCGCCTCCGCGCCCTCTCCGCCGAGCTCGCCGCCGCCGTATCCCCCGCCACTCCCGGTGAGCACCTCCGGTGTAGATGTAGAGCGGCGATCCGCTGCTAGCTTGCTTCCCAACGCCGGCGCGTTAGGCCTTAGATCTCTCTGCACGATTCGAATTTGTGGGGATGGTAACTGTTTGAATGGTAGTTGGTTTCCCGTGTTGCTACTAGTTGCTTGCGGCGTCCTGGAAACTCGATGTTTTCTTCTAAAGGCGTGTAGCTTTGTGGAATCAGGTGGGGGCTTAGCGAGCCTTGTTGCTGAAATCAGCTAAATATTGCTTCTTTTGATTTTTTTTTTCAGTGTCAGTGTCCTTCTGCGTGCTTTTACCGAATTTTTATAAAAATTAAGTTGTTGACTTGAATGGATTTCTTAAAAAACGGTTACATCAAGAAACAGATGTTCCACTGTGCGGGAGAATGTCGTCTTCTTAGCAAAATGCCCGGGCTATCTTACCCTCGGCAGATCGAGTTTTTCTTTTGGGGACCCTTATGGTTTCAGTTGTCTGCTTTGACTGGGCAGCTTCAGCCTTCAATGTGCATTTGTATCTGATCCAAACTATTCTCTATTGAAACTTGCTTGTTCTGCCATGATCCAGCTGCTTAATGTGACAAAGAATCATGCATGCTGATTTAATAGTCATAGATCTGTAGTGTTTCGAACTTGCCTTTATCAAATTGGTGATTGAAATGAACTTAGTGTGTTTTTGGCCTTCCTTTATTGATTGAACTAACTAAAGCATTAGTTACCTCCATACTCCTCATGTTTGGTTCTGCCTGAGAAACGCTGCCTGAGCCAGCCAGGTGCATTGAGGCGAGCGGTAAGCCTCTGCCTAGAGATTTGACCGAAGCATGCTTAGGTGTTTTGTAATAATAATGAATTTAAAAAAAAAGAAAAGAAAAAGAAAAAGAAGAAAAGCTACGATGGCTGCCATGTAGTGGCCCATTTGGCCCATGTCCTTCTCAGGTACTTTTGCTGGTCATCTCAACTCCACATTCACGACTAACAAATAGACCACCACCACCACATGCCGTGCCTGAATGCGCACAGCCACCCCAATGCCCGAACACGCATTTGACGGTGGTGGCTTCGCTGCTGGCACTTGCCTCTGTGGCTGCTTCGTCTTGCTTGATGCCGAACGTTGGAGGTGTGCAATGCGCTTGTAGACCCTGAAGCGGTGCGGCACCGTCCTGCTCAGCACTTAACGGTGCTGAAGCAGATGTGTAACTCCGCTTTTTTTTTCCAAGATAAGGAAGTCCAATGTCTGGGGGTTTTGCCTGCATCATGAAGGTTTTTTGAGAAATCTAACAAAAGAAGCAATCATTATCAGTTTAGGAGATGATTTGGTCCTCATAATTGGGATTTTGGCATGTAAAATGGTACTACTTTTTATCGAGTTATCAATATATAGCTAAATTCTGAAAGGGGAGAAGTTGTCCTCTTGTGTTCTGTGGGTGTTATAAAACTCGATATTTTCTGGGACTACACGACTACATGGATAGTTTAAATTGTGTTCAGACGCTGTCTCTGTACCGCACAATGGTCGGTTCATGATGGAAATTACCTGTCACTATTGTTGTCTGAGAATTGATTGTGCACCAGCATAACACTAAGCATGTTACTGAAATATTGTACTATGACTGACTGAACCTTTATGGCTGAAAAAGGATTAACTAGAACCTTTAGGGAATGCTTTGAAGCAGCAACAACAAAGCCTTTAGGAGGGTGCCATAATATGGCTAACTTCGACTGGCTCCTGTCAAAATATAGCTCTTTGTTGATGTTCCAATCCTTCAGCCCTCTCTTAGACTCCACCCACATAAGGGACACTTTGAAAGTGCACACATTTTGGGAACAGGAACTACCAGAGAAGTAACATAATTATTTCCTGGGAAAGTAGGTTGGATAGTGCGAGTAGGACTTGCGACATATATTCTATGTACTTCTGAAATTTCTGGGCAAATATGTTGCCAGAAGCAGTCTCTTGATCTTTAAATACTTTCTGAATCTTTTTTCGTTTTTAAAAAGGACATGTTTTCGACAAAATTTTTCCATCCGTTTTGCATGGGAAAGATGAGGAACGCTTGGAACTAGAAGCAGCTGGCATACCTGCCCACAAAATTGACGAGAATATGTGGAAGAACAGGGAACAAATGGAGGAAATTCTGTTCCTGCTCAATAATACCCGTCGTCCTGTTGCAGTGAGTTATCTCTTACCTTTATGCAAGTTCTGTGTTTTCTTTTGAAAGCTGATAGTTATCATCTACATGCAATCAGCTTCAACAGAAGTCCACTGCAGAAGACGCTGAGATAGCTTCTGCACTTGATGATATTGAAACCAAATTGAAGGACATGTTGAATAAATTAGAACAGTTTCAGTTGAAGAATGCTGACAATGTTTTTAACACAGGTCGAATTCCTTACTGTGTCTTTTTTATTTCCTGTGACGCATTGCATCCACATTTCTGTTGCATTTTACCCCTCCCCCTTCCATCACAGCAGCTTTGTTGCTAATGCGTAGGCGACACCATAACACATTTGTTTGTGATATGTGGACAACAAGTCTTGATCAGTGGCATATATTTATTTATAATATATGCAGTCATGACATACATGCCCCAAGATTTCCGTGGTACTCTAATCAGGCAACAGCGAGAACGCTCAGAGAGAAATAAGCAAGCAGAGGTTGATGCTTTAGTTTCCGCTGGTGGAAGCATTCGTGACCGATATGCTCTTCTATGGAAACAACAAATGGAAAGGTTGCTTAACTTCTTTCTCTATTTTACTTGTCTACCTACATTTGTTAACAGCAAATCTGTAATCCTTGTGTTCCATGATCATTTGTAGGCGGGTGCAATTAGCACAGCTTGGTTCAGCAACAGGTGTATATAAGACTCTTGTTAGGTATTTGGTTGGTGTTCCACAGGTTAGTGAAATTGTTGGGTTTATCATCAATGTGTTGACCATGGGGTTGATCATTTTTCTAGTGATCGCTGAAATGTTCATTATTTTCATATATCTTAATCAAAAGGATATGTCTGGAATATGATCAAATAGTGACATAACTTGTCATCCGGTTTCTTCTGCCACAGGTTTTATTAGACTTCATTCGGCAAATAAATGATGACAATGGGTATGTTTGTGCGTCTTCTCATTAAAAGTCTGGTATCAACATGTATAAAACCCTGCATATTTGATATATTGTCATGAAGTAACGGGATGGATGAATGTAATGATGAAATTGCCTTATCCTTACATTTAGAATTTCCTTTCAGACCTATGGAAGAGCAAAGAGAACGTTATGGGCCAGCATTGTACACCCTTACAAAACTGGTGCTTGCTATTCGTCTTTACCTTCATGTCTCTTTGGCACGATATGCGCAGAGGAAAATGTGAGCAATTCTGCTAATAGGAGACATACATAAATTATTGTGGGCAGTAGTGCACATTAGATCTGTTTTTATCTGCAAGATCATTCTAATTCTTAATAATCTTTTTTTTTTTAAATTACAGAGAGAAGGATGACATTACTGTGTTGCAGCAAGCTGTGGTGATCTATATAGAGGAATTCGAGAAGTTCCTTAAATTCATAGGGTAACAAAGAGATGAATTTTTTGTATACTGGGTTGTGTTGACAAGCAGGATACTTCAAGTAGTAAGATAGGCATTTCCCAAAAACGTACCATGTCTACCCTTCAGTTTGTTTTTCACCTTGTCTAGCTAGCTTCATATATTTGTTAGCTACTCCCTCTAGTCACAAATTTGTGTCGTTTTAGACATCGACATGGCCACTAATAGACTATATTATGACCACTAATTACAAGGATGAAGTATTGGCATATAACGATGCTATGTAAGATTATTAAAGTAGCATCCATGAAAATATTAGGATACCATTTTTATTGAAGTTTTTTCTCAACCATTTTTAATAAAAGATTAAACAAAATGTTTCAAAGAGATTAATATTTACAATTGGGATGTGGTGGCTGCTCACAAAATGACACTTATGGGCAAAGGAAGCGGGGCGGGGGGTTACAAACTTTCCAATATTGATTTTTATTTTTTGGGCTATTTGCATCCATACCATCACTTTGAGTGTACTTCTCATCTATACCATCAAACTAGTCAATGACATGTGGGGTCTAGTCCTGCATGTCATTGACCCAAGGTGGTGGTATAGATGGAAAGCGCAACTAAAGTGATGGTATAGATGGAATTATTACTTATTTTTTTTAACTGATACAGTGAGGTCTTTGTGAACGCACCATTCTTTATATCCGCTGAGGATGCAGGTGCTGCAGATCCAAGGTACATTCCCTTAATCGGTATTCTCTTTCACCTTGCATTATTAAGTAATAGAGAACTTTGCTGACTTGAAACTGTTATTTTTCCTTTATGTGGTCCTTGGCTCTTTTGCTAGGAAAAGCGATGAATACAAAGAAATCATTATTCCAGCTGGAAAGACACATGAGGTACACGTCTAATTGGACTGAATTATTTCGCTATTTATTGGTTCGTAAGATAAATCTATCTCTGTATTGACATATGCATATCATTTACTATTTCTAACCTCAGGACAGTCATTTGGATTGTTTGTTATACTTGGATCTTCTTTATTTATTTATTTTTATCATTTGTATTGATCAGGTTATTTTGAGTGTTGAAGCCGTAAATTCATACATCGCATGGGACTTCTCCTTAGTACAAGGGGCCCTCAGTATGGTGCTGGTACTGTGCTAATTCCCTGCTCTCCAGAACATAAGATGATCTTAGTATCTACTATTTTTTTTTTCTGATAAGAGAGAGAATGAGGAGCTTCAGTGTTTAGTTACTACCTGTTACTTTTGTTAGATTAATTCATATGAATTGCTATATTTATTGGTTTATGCTTAAGGGATTACTTGTGAGAAATCAGATATCAAATTGGAATAAAAAATATGCTAAAGCTGAGAGCATTGGTATGAGCTGTGATTCACACTGTGGAGTCCTTAATATAACTCTGATAATATGACATAATCATGTACTTTAGCTACGAAATATAAATGTTTCATACTGCACAATACCTGTAGTTTCACAGAGGCTGTGCAGCTCTTAAAATGCTTCTATGCAATGTAGTATTTCGTGATTCTTTTAAGTGACGAATCTAATTGTGTTTGCAGGACATTGGCTTCCATGTAGAATACATTAGTCCTTCAGGGGAGAAAACAGTAAGTTTCTTAATTGCATGACCCCTTGATTATGATCTCAGTTCATAAATGTAACTGAATTTTAGTGATTATGTTCCATGTGTAGCTTTGTGATTCACATTTGATTGTTAATATACTAGAGAACAGACAAGAATGAATAACATCATGACTGAAGAGTGATAGGGCAAATAGTCACTGCAAACTGAAAAGTCTTGTTAGTAGGAAAAACCCAAAGACAAATTTTTCGATCAAACCGTGCATGCACTCTGGATGAAATCTAAGCATTCTACATACTTGTCCAAGCAAAATTAGTAGAAATAAAGTTCTGTGGGAGTAAGTTTGTTGTGGCACTGGCACAGGCGGGTGCGGGATTTGAGTGGAGAGAGAAGTAACAGATGTGCTTGTAAATTGGACCGCAATCGATGACGAGGCAGAGGTGCTGTGTTCTTGTCACCGGGTAGAGAATTGTTCTCAGCCACCGTGACCGAAGAACAGGTAGCCCCAAAAGGGAGGTCTATTACTTCTTTGATGAAAACTTACGAACTATCTAGCAGCAGCCTTTATAATCAGGCACTTTACAAGTTTAGAAACAAACTTCAGCAACTTAAATCAGCTGGGAACAGAATCATTAACAATCCTCTGAATTTCTAACTAAATGGAAACAAACTAACATCCCTGTTTTATTCCTTTTATCTCATCGTGGCTTCCTTAGCCACTTTGAGCTGCCGCATTTGAATTCTTGTTGCACTAACGGTATGTCTTGCCAATGAACTGAGTCAACCACATTACTCTCCTGCCTAACAAACTGCTCGTCCTCAAGCTATACTGAGGGATAAATGTGTCGATATTCTTCCATATTCTCCCAAGAGGCATCCGATGCAGAGCGGCCAACCCATTGTACCAAGAGCTCCCCTGTTCCCCTGTTCAAACAAGCTCGTATGACTTTGTTGGGCATTGGCACAACTCGGCCATGTAGCAATTCTGGAAAGGGCTCTACCACTGAAGGAGGGTCTCCTGGAACTGCTTTAATAGAGAAACGTGGAAAACATCATGTATATGTGCCTTTGGTGGTAGCTGAAGGGACACTGAACCCACTTGGCCACTTGTTCTGTCACCTTATATGGTCCAAAGAATATAGGACCCAACTTGGATGTACTTGCACTTTTGATGCCAAATGTTGTTCTTGTTGTAGCCGTAACCAGCTCCAAGCTCCAACTTCAAATCTCTCTTGGACATATCCTGATATATCTTCATAGTATCTTGGGCTTCTAGTCTGTCATGAATCTCCACTAGGAACTCATCCCATTGTTTCAATTGCGGGTCTACTGTTGCCACCCTTGCGGAGCCTGAATGATAAGGAAGTAGTATCGGTGGCTTGACAACCTCCTTACTGATTGTCTTTGTGGATGAAACGCCGAGCTCGTGTGTAGCTTGAAACCAGCGTGACGAAATAGCTCTATCCAAAATTTGCTGGTGAAGAGAGTGTCTCTGCCAGCAATCGAGCATGGTACAACATTTAGACGAATGATGTTGTAGAATAATGCCCTTGCGACGGATGCCACTGTGTGCAGGTGGTCCAGCGTGATGAAGTGGTCGTACTTGGAGAAACGATCGACGACCGTGAGCCCAACCGATTTGCCTCCCACCTTAGGAAAACCTTCAATGAAATCCATTGAAATATCACTCATCAGCAGTGGTTGTAGAAGTCCAGCAGGATAGAGATGGTCGATCTTGTTCTGCTAGCAGACACTGCAACTTTTGACAAAGTCCAACACATACCTGTGAACTCTGGGGCTGTAGAATGTTGCCCGGATCCTGTGTAATGTCTTCTGAACACCTTCATGGCCTGCAACGTTTGCTCCTACAGCACTGCCGGCCTTATTGATGAGACTAGAGAAAGATGCGGCTGTTGAAAACCAACAAGCTATCCGTCTCTGTCAAGCCATCTGTTGTTGTCTCGTCACGCACTTTGGCACGAAGGGCGATCACCTGCACATCAATTAGAGCCTCCTCTCATTGTATCAAACACTTGGACAATTGGTGTAGATAGAGCATGTACACCCAACTGTTCTTTGTCTCACCGAGAAAATGCATCCGCTAGTGTTCAATTCCCCTGGTCGGTACTCCACTGACAAATCATAGCCACATAGTTTGCTTACCCATGTATGTTGCAGCACTGTGGACAATCATTTGTCAAGGATGAACTTGAGAGTATAGTGATTGGTGCGGCCTGTGAATGCTCGGCTCCAGAGGTACGGTCGCCAATGTTGTACTACCTTGACGAGGTTGATGAGCTCTCTTGCGTATGCTGGTGATTTGGTATGATGAGGAATGGCACGGCAAGAATGCTACTATGCCGTCACCTTGATCGTCACCTTGATGAAGCACTGCGCCAAACCCTACTCCCAACGCAACTGTCCACCATGATTTCTTAGAAAAATCCAGCATTTGAAGCAGTGACAGGCTCACTAGGACCTTGAATGATATGAATGCTTGCTCTATTGCCTCTGAACATGCGAAGGCTTCTTTCTTCAACAATGCCGTGAGTGGTACTGCTGTGCATCATAGCCACCAATAAACTTCCTGTAGTAGCTAATAACGCCTAGGAACCCGCACAATGCTTTGAGTGTTTTGGGTTGGGGCCATACCTTGTCTGCTGCAATTTTGATCGGGTCAATAGCCACACCTTTAGCCAAACTTAAATGCCCTAGATATGAGACTTGCTCTTCTCTAAATGAACACTTGGAGATTTTGAGAAATAAAACTTGTTATGTGGAATATATCATTGAAAAAATACCAAGACAAATTTCCAAATGAATTGCTTCAACACGTCATCCGACGAGCCTGGCTGGATCGGGCGAGGGCGCGGCGGTGAGCAGGTGGGCGGGCCGGTGGAGCTCGGGTCGGTAGGAATGAGCCGGCGAGAAGGCTACCGAGCTGATCAGGCAAGTGGTATCGAGATCGGGTTGAACAAGCGACGAACCGGCAAGGCGCGACTCGGGGCGACGATGCGAAAACTAGCGTCAATCCAGCGATGATGACATCGATCCAATGACGATGGCAACTCAGATCAATCAGCCGACAATGAATTTGGCAAGATCGTTGCATGAAGCGATGAAGAGGAGCCAATGAATAGGAAAAAGAAACCAATCTGCATTGGAAAACTGATGGCAACCGTTGTGAAAACCAACCGACAAGGATGAAGCCGACGGCTAGAATAGGGCCAAGGAAACCCTAAAACGTTGTAGGCTCTAATACCATGTTAGGAAAACTGAACTTTTATTCCCAGGGGGCCAATGTAAATAGGATACAGGTGGTGTTACAATATGCACAGATAAATACAAAAAACATAAACAAAATAACTAACTCTAGTCTATCTAGAATAACTAATTGTAGTCTATCCGTATCTCTAGCAGTCGCTTCCTTAACCACTTTGAGCTGCCACATTTGAATTCTTGTTGCGATGACGGTGTATCTTGCCGATGCACAACATTGTTTTACTTTGAGAGTTGTCTACCCCTGATATGTGACATTGCTGACTGGTGTGTCTACTGTTAACTGCTTTAATCTTGTTTTACAAAAAAAACATATTTATAGTTTTTGGATTTTTATGAGGTGATGTGATCATCTTCTTAAAAGATGGCTAATTTATCAAAAACATTTCATTGCTCCTTGCAGTTAATTCTTCCTTACAGGCGATATGAAGCTGATCAAGTAAGTTTACCTAATGATTATGGTCCTTTTTTTGTTTATATTCCTGTTTTCCATGTGTCAGGTTCATAAAATGTTTAGAAATATGGTCTTGAATGCTATAATTGATTTTAACTATTTTCTTGATTGAGATTGAGTATGGCATATGCAAGATGGCTTTGATATATGATATTTAAATTGATGGGACTTTAAGAATTCAGGGCTGCTTTGTTGCTGTCCGTGTAATCCTTCCCCATATCCCACCTTGTGCGGGAGCTTTCAGTACTGGGTCTGTCTTTTTCTTGT
>BCLG01003529.1:0-49749 GCA_001602295.1 Zoysia matrella
AGAAACAGGGGATGAAATCACTTCTCGTGAGGAATGTGTACAACCTTTGCGGATTTAAAACTGTCATGACAGCCGTGTTCACGATCACGAGTATTGCATGGACCCTCACATGATTAGTGGGATTTTGATATGGTTTGGTTGGTGATCATAGTGGGAGACTGTGATTGGTTCTTATGTTGGTGCTACAGCCAGGTAGGCTGTAAACTTGCTAGTTTATAAGTGTTTGATGTCTATCACTTAGTAAATAGAGACTCACTTCCTATTAAACATCTATTCACAATAAAATTACTTCATTTATGGTAAAACAGAACAATCTTACGAATAAAGAGAAAATCAACAATTACCGAATGTAGCGAAAAGTAAGCTAAGCACAGTGTGGCTTCCACAGGCAGTCGGCTGGAGAGACGGCACGCCTAGCCTTCAGCTCTTGTGTCTTCAATGTTCTTTTAAACTTTTCTTTCAATTGAGTAGCATTTATAAAGGCAAGGTTGAGTAAGAGATGTACTCAGCAAGTGCGAGAAAAGATGACATGTGTCAATAAGCAAGGATAAGCTACATATGGTTCTTTTGCATAAAAGCTCACAATAGACACACACTTCCTACTAAGCCCCTATGTATTAAACGATAGTCCTCGAATGCCTATAATAATCCAACATGCCTACAACCTACCCGCTGCAGCACCAATATAAGAACCAATCACAGTCTCCCGCTGTGATCACCAAACCATACCTAATCCCACTAATCATGTGAGGGTCCATGTAATGCTTGTGACCGTGAGCATGACTGTCATGACAGTTTTAACTTTGCCAAGGTTGTACACATTCCCCATGAGAAGTGATTTTATCCCTTGTTTCTACGTGGACTAAATAATCTCCATTCCGCCCGTGCCAGCTCCACACTCACACACTTTCTTTGGTGTGAGGACCAACAGATCACTTCAAGACTTTTCCATGGCTTCCTTCAGATTGTACGTGCCCACTAAGGTTTCACTCATCAGGAACAAACCGTAACCTAAGAGGTCCTCTCTTGTGCCAAATGATTCTCGGGAGTAACCCTCCCTTCCCCACACATCTCGTTCTAGGCGGTTCTCGACGTATCCTGCTTTCCCCGCTTCACCAGCTGGCACGCATTGAACTGGTCTCCACAACTTACTACGCTAGACCGCACCCATACTTGGCTCGTGGTTGTACGGTTGCACATGAGTGGTCGCTTCACGAACCGGTCCATAGATTTAGGAATATAACATACCAAGGGACAGTACAAGTAACCTCACACACAGCGCTACACCAACCATTTCATCCAAATCACTACTCTCTAGGTTTCTATTAAATAATCCATAAATCCTTGTGATGCAAGTATGATAATGAAATTTAATATAACCCATCCCGACAACAGCAAGCTAAGCATGTAATCTATCAAACAAAAAGGTAAACTAGGGCGACAAGGTATAATAAGAAAAGACTAGATAGATCTAACAATAAGTGCGCAATAAATTTGACACAAGCATGCAATCTACAAGATAGGTGTTTTGTAAAGTTAGGCACAGTATGGTCAAGAACACTTGCCCTGCTGCTCTTGGTATAGTACTCGATGGCTTCGAAGTCTTGTTGCTAGAAATCCTCGTACTACGGGTCCAAGATGAAGTCGCCTAGCGCATGATAGCACAATCAATCAATTACATACAACAAACAGATCAAGATCAGTATGAGTTTGTCATGGATGCATAGGTTATTTTGATATGATTTTTTGATATAAAATTCACTTAAATTGGAGTTACGGTTTAAAAGTTATAGTATTTATAAGGTTCTGAGACATATCTGTAATTAATAATTAACTTCTGAGGACCTATCTGCAATTTACGAAATTAATTAAGGACTAAAAAGTAATTACAGAAAAGTTTAGAGGCTAATGTGTAAATTTGTCATAAGACAGGGGTTGACCTATATTTAATTAAAGGTAGAGGAGCTTTTTTGTAAAATTAATATAATTAATTATTAAATAATGATTATAATTATTTTCAAACTAATAATACTATTAATTTCTATTATTATATTTACTAATTAACAGATAAATCTAAAATTAATTATCCTAATTTTTTAATTGATTTTAATTATTCGAATATGTTGACGTCAAGATGATATCGTGCTGACGCAATAATGCGTTTGATTTATTTTTATATAGAATACCTAGGATAGATCAGAACTCTTGATTTCAAATTGGATGGATCTAACCAATTTGAACACGTGGCTTGATCTTGGATTTGGATCGGACAGATGGGTTCAATTAGATATCCTGGATTTGGATTTATTTTAAAAGAAAGTTAAATGATAAACAAAACATTAAAACTTTTCTTTCCAAGGAAATTTTAAATACATTAAATTTTTAAAAATGATTTACTAATTAAAAACATTCAAATAATTGCAAATTTTACTTTATTTTGGTGAAAAAGGTTCACATCTCCAAATTAGAAAATTTAGAGTGTGCCAAACTTAACCCCTTAACAGGAATCTCGCCCCGAGATTCTGTAGTTGAAGTGTTCTCCGTTTTTTTTTCAAAATTATTGCAATTATGGAAAATTCATTTGGAAAGACTTTGGGACATTTAAAAGATTTATTTGACTCAAATATTTTATTAATTTATTAACCCTTTTAATAAATTGAAGAAACACATTTTTAAGCATGCCTTTGAAATAAAAGCAACCCCTTTTTTTAAAGCATGTTGAATCATAATTCAAACTTATTAAAACTTTTTCAAGATAAAACTTATTAAAACTTTTGTTTTCAAGATAATTTTAACACTGTTTGAATTTCAAAATAAGTAGCACACAATTAGTTTAGTATTGAGAAATTCATTTAAAAAGACTTTGTAATATTTAAAAGTTTTGTTTGGTAATTCAAACTTATTTTATAAATTTAATAAAACTTTTTTATAAATTCAACCATTTCTAACTAGCTTGCGTCCTATAGTCTAACACGGCTTTGATACCACTTCTATCACATCCGATTTTAAGGCTAAAACCAAGTGATCCTTTACGTGTGTCCAGGAATCAATTTTGACACATGAAGTGACTTCATTAATGGTAAAACAAAACAATGTTACGAATAAAGAGAAAACTAATGATTACCGAATGCAGTGAAAAAGTAAGCTAAGCGCAATGAGGCTTCCATAGGAAGTCGATTAGAGAGACGGCACGCCTAGGCTTTAGCTCTTGTGTCTTTAATGTCCTCTTAAACTTACGATTTAAAACAGCGAGAGAGGGCCGAGTTGACTTAAGCGGTGGATGGCTAATCCGTTGTACAATTTTTTTTTACCAAGGGTACGAATCCCTCTCTTTCCGCCCCCTCTGATCATTGAAACTTTGGAATTGTAAGGAATTCTAACCCCTGGATTTTCTCATAGATAAATGTATGAAATAAATCCAATTTGTAAGAAAAATTCCCCAAAATTTGGATTTTAACTCACATCCAGGATTATGTCCTATGTCATTAGATAAGAATCCAAAGATAAAGAGGGAAATAAAGAATATCACTACTGTACAAACAAAGAGTTTGAGAGTAAGCATTCTATAATCTCCATGATTTTTTAAGGCCCGTTTTTCCCTTACCGCACAGATCACTAGGATGGTTTTTTTATTTTGATACCTTAAAATGCAAAAATAAATGAAAAACAAATTGCAAGAATTGTGTGACATCCCATATTTTGGTGACATCAAAAGGATCACGTTGGATGGATGAAATTCAAAACTTCGGAACCGAGCTCAAAAACAATTAAAACGATTCATGTGAATTTTCAAATTTCAAATTTGAATTCATGTTTTAATGGAAGTTCAAAAATTTTCAAAGAAAGGTTTAAACTAAAAATTACATTCGAAGAATTATTTGTTTTTAAATTAGGAAATTTTGTGAAATTTTATATAAAGGTTAAAAGGCCCAGAAGAATTATTTGTTTTTAAATGGTTGCCGGTATTCCGAATTTTATAAAATAAATTTATTTTGATTTTTAACTTGGTATCAAAATAAAAGCTGATCCTCTTTAAAAGTTTTACCAATCTGCAAAATTTCACAAAAAGTTGAGCTCGGGAACTATGTGTTTCGAATCAAAACAGCAAGCAGTCGTAGGAAATCGATATCAGAGAAATCTGAATTTCCTTATCAGTTAACTATTTTCAAAATTCCATATCTTCCACATACCTTTGCAAACAATTTATGTCGTAGATCACATGTTGGCAACCTATTCGGCCAAGTTTCAATCTAATCTAAGTTGGTTTGCTCTTCCTGTTTCGGTCCCCAAAACGCATAAGCGGTAAGCCCGACTGAGTCACCGGCAGGTGGTGGGGCTAGCATGTCAGTGGCTTCTTCTTCCTCCTCCTATCTCTGGCTGCCAGCGCAGCCGTGCAGCTGCCGCCCCTCCTGTGGAGCTTCAAGTGCATGCCCTCCAAGCACTCGTGGACGTGTCCCATCCGATAGAATGCGCTCGGTGATCTACTCCCCCTCCCGGCCGTCACCCATTTCTTTCTCTCGCTCAGTTCACTCGATCGGCCACCCCTTTCTCTCGATGCCACTGTCGAGCCCCAAACAAGCCGCCTCGGCCCTCATTCCACGGCGAGGAGCTGCAGTAGAGCCCGCTCCAGCTTTCCCTGGACACGCCGCCAACTCAACTCCTCAGAGCCTTGTCGATTTCAAGTTTTCCCCTTTTTCGAGAGCTCGCCGGCCACCATCCGACCGATTTCCGCTCAATGCTAGTGAGCTCCCTCAGATTACTTTGTGATCGGATGGAGTAGTGAATCGACATAATTTGTGACCAATCGAGGAGGAATTTTCGAGTTTTCTCGTCATTGGCCGCCGGATCGCCGGACCTCTCCGTGGACAGTTCACCTCCGACCTCCTTGATGTTGATGACCACCGTGCCGCCCTCCTCCACGCTGCAGTGAAGCTGCAAGGCCAATTGCCTTTGTTTCCCGTGGAGCCGTTGAAACGCACGACCACGTCGGAGCCATTTCCGAGCCACCCGTTGCTGACGCCCTTGTTCCGGTGAGAACCTCCGGCCATCGACCATATTTCTGCAATCCCCATGACATACTGATCTGTTTATAAAAAAAATCTGGCGCTCGAGCTACCAGGGACGCCGCCCGGCAAGTCGCCGGTGAGTGCTGCCGAGCCAGCCCACAGGTCACTGGATCCTTTGTGGCAATGCAAAGCGATCCGGTGTGGCGAGGGCATTTGTGGCCACCCATGTGGCCCGCCCAACTGGGCCGAATCTTCTATGGCCCAACTGTGTGGCCAGGCCAATTTAGGCTAGAAAATTTTATTATTTGCGAACTGATTTATTTAATTGTTCGGAAACAATTTCAATCTTCTAAAATTAGTAGAAAATTCATCCTAACTCGTAAAATGTGAACTAAATTTTATTAGGATCCCCTGAGCTAGAAAAATTTTCTGGAGCTAGCAATTCTTTATTTTATGCAAGAAAATAATTTAATTATTTCAGATCACATAATAGCTCATTAATGCATTATCATTATTACTTGGCATGATAAAATCTTAAGACTTTTACTTTTCTATTTATTTTTTCAAATGTTCCGTTTTAGAAAATATATTTATTTTCAATAAAAATAATTTTATAAATGTTTTATGGTTTAAATGGTATTTAAATCATTATAAATCTATTTGATTTCAATAAATCTTGAAAATTTGTCAAAAATTCATTTATAACCTTTCTGGTTTTATGAACACATCAAAACATGTTTTATGTTTTTGAAAACCGTTTTAAAGAAGTTTTAAAACTTATTAGTTTTTGAAAATAAAAAGTTATGATCGTATATGATTTAAATTCAAATGGACGAAGTTTAAAAACTGTCATAATTCATTTCTTGGCATATGATATAGGACCCGATCCATCTGAAGAGTAGCTTGAAGATGTTTGGTTAGCCGAGGAACCTAACTGTGAGCAAAGCCAAGGTAAGTCTCGGTGCATTAACTTAATTTTTAGGTTTTTAAGAGTTGATTGAAACCGTAGACTGCATAACAGTACCCTTCACTTTTGATTGTGTCTTTGGTATAGGTAACTCAGTGTAGAGCTAGGCTATGAGTTTTAGTTATCAGTAGAAGTCAAGTGAATGGGAACTTCACTCGCGAGATACAGGTTCTTACCCTTAGTTTGGAAGTAATGCATGAAAAGGATGAGGTTGGTTATGAAATCATGTGAAATGGTAAATTGAGACCGGTAAGGGAAGTATAGGTTGGCAGCAGAAGATGAGTCCTTTGTACGGTAGCCCTGTCTATGTCGGGTTACCATTTTTGGCCTTATTGAGCAAATTTGAATAGTACAAATTACATACTGGATATATGGGACCCAAAAAACCAATTTAACTTCAATGTCGTAGTGATTGGACGTAACGGAACCCCTTTAGAGAGAGCTTTGGATCTAACCATGGATGACCCTAGCGTGGTATCGCGTGGACGACCTCTGCTCGGGAGGACTAAGCATTAGACCAGTCCTATTGCATTGTTGCGAAATGTTGCCACGTACAGCTTCTCATTAGCGCGTACATGTCGTGTAATCAGGTTTCTCTAGCTGGATATAAATCGATTATAATCGGTGCCCCTTACAGTAATGAGTACCACTCGTCTCTTTGAGCTACATTTGTAGTTAAGAAGTGGAACAAGAGTGGAATGGGGAAGTAATATGGTTTGCTCGATATTTATTAAATTGTTTGACAACCATGATTGTGATAGTTTATAGTGCAAATTAAATGTATATTTCTCTACACTTAATTTACTGCTAAAACTTAAAAAATAAGGATCCATTATATTAGCACTAGTTTTTGCAAACAGCTATGCCATGTGAGTCAGCCTTATCATATCTTTTGAAGTCGGCTGTAGTTGACTATGTTAACGAATGAGACGTGCTGAGTATTAGATGCTCTGGGCTTTGCTCTTTGTGGTTTTGTTTTGCATTTGATCTCTCTTTCCCTCCGCTGGACCAACTGATAGAAGTGACTCTTGTGGGTAGCTTTTTCTGTTGGAAGCCCTGCTCGTTCGTGCTGAGTTTGCTTGTTTGCTGCTAGAGTATGCATCGTATGGGCTCGATGCTATCTTATGCTTAGTCTCTTGGAGACCCTAGTAGTTTTAAATAAGGTGATCACTTCCGTGCTTTTAAAATTTTGGTTTGTACAATAAAAAACAGTTTGTAATATATTTTATTATGCTTGAGTTGTACTATTAGTTCTCGCTTCGTCGAGTGACACCCAATTAGATCGGGATGTCGATGGATCGTCCCCTCTGTAGGGTGGTCTACCATAGCTTAGAGCAATATTGGGAACATTACGACTTTAAAGATATTTTCCAAAAGCTAACTACGCTGAATGCCCCTAGTTTAAGCCTAATTAAAGACTATATTAGTGTTAGCTTTATCAAGTGGCTGTTTTGAGTGTGCTAACTGCTGATTGTTAGATCGTGTAGAAGTCATTTTTGGGAGATCGTGTTTGCCACCAAGGTCACGTACGGTCAACTATATTGGCCTAGATTTTATTTTTGGTGAGTACCGATAGGATGATTGGATATTGAGCATTTGCATTTGAAAATCGTAAATAATCAAATCATCTAGAAAAAATCTCCTAAAAAGTTTTAAAAGTTCAAAAGAAAATTTTAACCCAGCCAACTTTGAATTTCAACTGCTATTGCAGTTAGGACAGATTGCACAAAGTTCGTTGAGCACATGCGCTTCTGAAGACTAAGTGATTGACTCGAATGTTTAAATCTTTGGTATAGTGATTTGTATGCGTGAAGAGGATGAAGAGGGCGTATTTATTCAATGGATAAGAATGCTTTCATTTCCGACCAAGTCTGGCTGAAAGATATCACGGACATGTTGAAGTTACGAGAAGAGAAAATTTAGGATGCTAGTATTCCGATGCGCTGCAAGCCAGCAAGATCATAAGGTTACTAGGAACAGTCCAGTGTGGTTTTTACTCGGTCTTTCTTACCATATGATCACTGTCACCAATCCGACTTTAGGAATTTCATTTCTGATGCCATTGCTTTTTAATTTGTTGCTCCAAACCTTGCATTCCAATCTACGTCATGAGTAACTCCTAATAGCCTGAGTCAAGCTTTTCAAAATATCTGCCACCATGCTGAATTCCGTGACTCCAAGCCATTTTAAGATTCATAGCTGCATCATTTCTTGACCAATCATCGAGATTAAGGAATTTATAGAAAGTTGATGATTTTTCTTACAGGTTTGGTAGTCAAAATTTCTCTAAGATTCATCCAATAAGCCCTGTTAAAAATCTGAACTATATTAAGACTCCCATCTGTCTAGAACATAATTTCAGCACATTGACTGTCACTTTTCAGAGAGCATATCTCCTGTTCTGTTTACCATATGAGGACAAGTGAATATCCGTTGGAAAGCTATGAAAGTCCTCTACAATTTTGTTATTCAAGTCCAGTCTTGGTTTTGCCTTTATAAGTGCCGAAATCAAATTTTTGGTGACTGCTGCCAGCTCCGGACAGAATTGATGCTATCATGTTTTTATTAATCGTGGGCTTTGACATTCTACTCCAAATCTTTCATTCCGACTTTAATTAGCATTATTTGTTGATTGGTCATCTGTTGCTTCTGTTCCACAGTCTATCAAAATGCTCTCAACTCATATGACTTCTTCATTTGTTATCAATGAGCTATCATCTTTCAAGCCCTTGAGATCTTTCTAGATCATGTTCCAGAATCAAAGACATTTTTCTCAAGCCCCTTATGTCTCTAATAGATGATATGAGTGATACGCATACTTGCATGACCAAGCCTACCCATCATTTCAACTATGCATCTTGGGACATTTCACTATTTGCACCATTGGGCATATGCACCATAAATACATAATGCATCACAGCATATGCACCATTCAAGTGCACCATTATGCATCATTCATGTGCACTATGACAATGCATCATTTTGCACCATTCATATGCAGCATCTCATATGCACCATGAAAGCAATGTGTCATTATACAAGCATATCTCTGCATTTGTACCATAGCATTAATGCATTTCATTATGAGAGACACGTTGACCTACCATTAAAGTTTCTTTCCCTTCCTAAATTATCATCTTGATTTTGTCCAGAGGACATTAAATTTTTTTTTGTCCATAGCACACTACGTTCGGTACTTAAACTTTTTAGCAGCCATAGTGAGAGATATAAGAGGAAAATGCTTGAATGCTATTGAACCTGAGAACTTCTCCTTTCTTCTGATCCTATTCCATGTTCATATCAATCTAAATCTTCATCCTGGGCCACCCCATAGCCGATCAACCATGCATATCTACGAAGATTGAAAAGCCACTAGATGATGAGAATTAGGATGGTAATCACACCAGATGATGTATGTGTCAAGTTAAAAGGGCAGTCACAACTTTTTCTCCTCTTTCTATCTCATCTTGACTTCTAAAAAGGTTTAAGTAAATAACACAATGTGACAAAAAAAATAATTTTACGGTGTCTTCAGGATAAAATCAAGATGGGTAGTGCAACTTGCACAAAGAGACCAATAGATGGTGTCCCACAGAAAAAATTTCCTATTGTTAATGGCTCACAATCAACATAGATATGCCAAAAACTATCTTTCTTTGGAAGCAAAAGATCACATCATAATGACTAAGACTCTCACGTACATACCCGTGGTCCAAAAGGTCTTGGACTTGCTGCTGAAATTTCTTAGTCTCCTTGGGGTTGGTTCTATAGGCAGCACGGTTTAGCAAGCTTGCTCTAGAAATCAAATCAATCTGATGCTCTACTCCTCGAACAGGTGGCAGTCCTAAAGGTATCTCAGGTAGAAAAACATCATGATACTCCTGCAAAAGGTTAGTAATAGGAGTGGGCAAAGAACTAGCAAGATCCTTAAGTTAAAACAACTCATCTTTGCATAACAAAGCATAGCATCAAGCATTTTCATCATAAATTCAGCGAGGTCAGATTTTGTTACAAGCATCACAACACTTTTCAGGTGTACAATCATGTTCTCCTTTCTCATTAGCAAGTCTATCCCTACCATCTTATACAATTTCAGTAGGGGTCAAATTTAGCAAAGTAATTTTCCTTTCTTTATGCACAAAAGTGTATTCATTACATTTACCAAAGTGAATAGCATCATTGTCATGTTCCCATGGACGACCCAGCAAGAATAAAAAGCTTGCATAGAAACAACATCACAATCTACAAAATCAATATAAGTGCTAATGGAGAAAGGTTCTCGATAAGTTTTTGTTACCTTTTCCTTAACATCGTTGTTTAACCATTGGATATGGTACAGATATGAATGTGGTCATGCGGGCAAGTCAAACTTCATGATCAATTTAGTACTCACCAAGTTGCTGCAGCTCCCTCCATCAATAATCACGCGTGCACACTGGTTCTTGATCACAAAGTAAATCTGAAATAGATTATGGCGCTGAATCTTATCAAGGTGTACTTGTACAAAGAGCACTCGCTGGACAAAGATGCTCCTATAGGCTGAAGTATCATCAACACCAAAGACATGGCCATCATCACCGTCAAGAATCTTGTCCTGAGATTCTTCATCCCCAACATCTGATGTACTAATGTTTCCTCCATCTTCAGTAGCAACATATACTCGCTGACTTGGGCAATCTCGCTGTGTATGGTCCATACCATGGCAATGATGACACTTGATGTTGGAGGAGCATCCTATAGAGGCAATGGTGGATGTTCTCTAGGTGGGTACCTACAAAGAATTCTTACCCAAATCTGAAGATTGCGTCGAAGAGGCTAGTTTCGGTGTTGCGGCAGTGTTTGAAGTCGTGAAAGGCCTCTTGCTCAATGGTGGTGGAGTATGTGCGGTCAAAGAAGAAAATTTTGACCTTAGAGTGTATGAACAGCTGCTATTCTGTAGTTGCTATCTCTGCAAATCTTTTTCTGCCAGCACAGCAAGGTGCAACAACTAGTTGATGGTATTATATTCTTTTTAATCCATAATGTTTTGAATCTCACGATTCAGTCCACCATAAAAACAACAGATTTTAACCTTAGTTTCCTCTTCAACCCCACAACGCATCATGCCCTTTTGTAATTCTACACAATTCTCTTTGCTAGGAAGGGGAAAGAAAATGGTCACGCATAGCCTCTTTCAATCTTTCCCAATTATTAGTTTGTAAACATGCCTTGCAAAGTTCAATCCACCAAAATAAAGTAAAATATCTAAACTCACTAGGGGTTTGTCTAACTCTATGAATTTCAAGAACTAAGTTGCTCTACCATCATCTCCCAATCAAGATAAGTTTTAGCATTATAAGTTCCAGTGAAGGGTGGTATGATAAACTTAATCTTAAAGAAAGGATCATCAGCAGCACAATTATCATTACCACCCAGACCTTGATGGTTACAACGACGAAAAGCCTACAATCTGTTATCCTTTTGTGCTCTATGGTCATCACCGACATCCTCATAATTGTCCACATCGTCATGAACTTCCTCCCTCTGTTGTTGACGTCTCTTAAGGGCTGCCAGATGAGTGGTGAGATGCTTGAATTGTTGGTTCATCATTTGGCCAATTTTATCATTGATTTAGCAAGAGTGTCATCAAGTTGAGTTTGACTGACACACTCAACGAAATCTTTAGGGGAATTGCTAGCTTCAAACTTATCACTTCCTGCCATAGTTAGAAAACAACAAAGAAGCATAGCAAAGTACTATTCCTACACTACAATGGGATATGTGGTGGTAGTTCTGCAAAAGAAAATATTTTACCAAGTTCTTACATAGTTCTTAGCAAAGCAAAGCAAAGAATAGTTCAACCAGTAACAGGACAAAACTAGAATTTTGGCTCCACAATTGCAAGGTCAAATACTGTACAGATCAGAGGTGGATATATGGAGCTTAGATTGCTGAAAAAATGATTAGTGGAATACTGAACCAAAGCAAAGCAATGCTCAAGAAGTGTTCCAAGTATGCAATTCCAGTTGCTGACTGAATCTTATCAAAAATCTAGATGTTGAACAATTGAGAAGACAACAAAGATTAGCAAGAGATACAACTTAATAGATTAGCAAAGAATGATCAGCACTTATGTAAAATATCACAGATAATTATATCTCCTATATGGTCCTTCCTTTATTTTTCTTTTGAATTTTCTATATTTTTCTCTTGACCCGAAGCACAAAGACATGAACCCCATGAAGTTTCAGATAATCAATAAAATGGTATGGTCTATGGACAATCACGATGTTGTCCAAAATAAAGTGTTGAAACTTGCAAGTCGCAAGGCCCTTTTCCAAGGGAATTTGGCCACGCAAATTTTGTTGAACCCGCGAAGCCGGGAGTGCCAGATACATATTTTCATCCCAAGAATTTGAAAGAAAATCACATGATTTCGAGTTCGTATGGAAAATTTATGCCTATTTTTCCTGAAGGATGCCTGAGTTAGGTTTTGGGAAGGTGTGAAATGTAATCGGGATGCAATCAGGTGGTGATTTTATAGATGATTCATTAGTGGATTATGGAAAGGTGGATTATAAAAGATTATGGAATGGTGGATCTATTTGTGCTTGAAATTTGGAATGGGTGGATGGAAAAAAATATTGATGCAAAAGAACAAAAAATAGATATGCAAAGGATGAACGATGAGGAAGATGCAAGCGGTGAACAATAATGAAGGATGCCCGAGTTATGTTTTTGAAAGGTGTGAAATGCAATCGGGTAGTGATTTTATGGAAGATTCAGCAGTGAAAAATTGTGGAAATGTGGATTATAAAAGATTATGGAAAGGTGGATCCATTTGTGGTTGAAATATGGAATGGGTGGACGGAAAAAATTTCATGCAAAAGAACAAAAAACAAAAATGCAAAGGATGAACGATAACAAAGATGCAAGAGATGAACAATGAAGGAACACAAATGGCTGCAAAAAGATTTTGAAAACTAGCAACCAAACACGAACTATGGATATACATTCAACACTGCAGGCTCTGAAATAAAATTATGCAAAGGCTAAACATAGTTTGGAAGGGGAAAACCTTCCGATCTACAATTTTTTTTATTGTAGCAGCTTTTCTGTGGACAATAGGATGAATGCAAAATCACAAACAATAAATTCAGCTTGACAGTGTACCTGAAGCTCTGATTACTAATTGATGTGTCAATGGTTCTATTAGCTTCATGACCATTGAATCTCCTCAAAGATATGAATGATTTTGGTGATTGAATGAGAACCATGAACTAACTCGTTGGATGTAGTTTCATCAACACTTTTATTCAGCTCTACGAGTTGCTTGTTTCAAGGATACTCGATCTCCCGGTGTGCTTTCAAGGAAGAAGCTTGTCCAAGGCTAAGGATTTTCTAGAGTCATGCGTGGCTTAGTTTTAGGCCATGTGTCAATAGGAAACATCGGTACTATTAAGAGGGGTTGGGTCACTCGTCTTAGTTTTACAAGAATTAGGGAGTATGGATGCTCTAGGTTCTCTAAGGCACTTGAGTGATCAGTGGAAGCTTAAAGAGGTCAAGAATTGCAGCGGGAAGCTAGGAGATCTTGAAGGTGTCAATTTTTAGCTTCTGAGAGGTCATTTGACAGTCTAGTGAGTGCTGGTGTTTGAAGTCTAGAGAGTCAGTTTTCTGGTAGTAGCTCAGATGGAGTCATCGGACAGTCCGGTGAGTGCAGGAGGCCAGAATCCAGAGAGAGGTACTATCTGGAGTTGGATGAAGATGTCACCGAACAGTTTGGTGGTCTAATGACCAAACAATCTGGTGAGCCAGAAGCCAGAGTCCAGAAGTGGTGTCTCTGGAAGTCCAAAAGAGAAGGCCACCGGATAGTCAGGTGATGGTATGAACCGGACAGTCCGATGTCACATGAAATGATTCCAGAGAAGATGTTTTCTGCCAGTCGAAGACTAGGAGTCAACGGACAGTTCGGTGATCTTAGTTACCGCACAATCTAGTGACTGCAAAAAGCAATCAGCTTTTTGGCAACAGCTCTCAATGGGTCTTTCAGAGCTTGGGGTATATTTAAACAGTTAGGAGAGCTCTTGCGGAGGTTACCTGCGGCCAGAGAAGTTGGAGATCATTTGTGGAAGCCAATGGTCACTAAGTTGAAGCACAGGGAAGCATCTAGTGAGATCTTGAGTGCTTGTAAAGAGTAGCAAAGAGCATCTATACAATCCTAGAGCTTGTGAGGATAAGAGGAGTGTCTTTGGCTTGAAACTTTTGGTTTTGGCAGCCTAGACCAGTTAGCATCGTTGTCCGAGCTTCTGAAGACTTGTGAAAGATGACATAAAGTTTGTGAGTGGTTTTGGGTCCTCCACTTGAAAGAGACACCAAGAGTGAGCGCCTGAGCCTTGGAGGCTTGCTCTAGCGTTTGGATATTGTTTGCTACAGCCAGGTCGCCGATGACTTCACTCCGAGAGTGAAGTGTACCCTTGTGAGAATCATTCCGAGAAAGACGAGAGAGGCCGAGACTCCGACGGGGGTGGTCCAACGTGGATTAGGGGAAGGCAGCATCCTTTGGAGACCTCGGGAAAAATCACTGTGCATCTCTTTCACTCTTCTCTTTACTTACCATATTTACCTTATTGGAAATAGTGTGATAGATTGCTTGGTTCTATCTCTTGGTGGATCTTGTACCGACTTGCTTGATAGCTTGATAGATTGTTCTTTTTTTATCTTCTAGAGTTTGGTTATCTCCTTGCTTCGTTGTTCCTTTGCGTAGTCCCTTCTTGCTAGGAGCTTTTTGCTAGTTTGCTAGAAGTTAGGAAGAGTAAGAAAAAGAACTAGTAGTGTAAATAACCAATTCAACCTCCTTCTCGAGCACTTGATCCTTACAGCTTTCTGGTCTTCTATTAGGTAATGGTAATTTTTGATTTGGTGGACATACGATACACAATCGATTCGGTCTTAAATCAACACCATTCGGATGCCGCAATTTTAACATCACTTCTCCTATATGGTTATCAATTATGCAACACCCGGTTGACCTTGCCAAGAAGGCTAATCCTTACCTTCAAATTGAAGAACACAAGCAACAACAAGAAAGAGCGCAACATAGATGCAAAATCTGAATTAAACTCACAACGTTGGGGTCTCACAAACGGTACAACGGTGAAAACTGTATGAAAATAAGATAATGTGAGCAAAACCCAATGACAATGGGTAGTGTTTATATGGCCCCGTTTGGGATGAGTTTTCTCCAAAACGCTTCCACTGGAAAAAGTAACTTCCTATCAAAACAGCTGTAAAATGTAACTTCTTCAACTCCCTATGGCTATAGAGCACCGCAAGCAGCTACTTCTTCTAGCTAAAGTGAGGGCTGACGAGGAAATCACTCCTTTAGATACACACAACACTCCTAAAATTAGTATTGATGAAATTTGTGCACGATAGTTGAACTTAAAGGTGAGCTCATTCCAAAATACATATTTTCCGTCCTTCAGAATAGATTGCTACCAAATTACTTTATTATGATTAGAAACATTGGAAAGGAGCGAGAGAAGTTGAAAAATAACTTGGAGATGCACGAGACAAGGAAGGACATTCAATTCCAAAAGGAGTTTGAATCCAACTTGGGTTTGAGTCCGAGTCGGACTCCAGGAGCAGCCTGCACTAAATCAGATGCTCCAGTCGCATACGAACTCTGTTTTGGACGTTTTAGATATGGATGGAAACCTAAGGTGATAAGCTTTCCAACGGATCTAAGCCAAAATACATCCTAGATCTTTGGGAATTACTGAAATAATGTGACGTCCAGAATCTGTCGGAATGCTGTGACATCATCTTTTGTTCCTTGGGTTGTGTATCTTTCATAGGCCCATTAGTGTCAGGGTTTGCCTCCTATAGATGCCCTAACCTCTATATAAATAGTAGCCACTATTATTAGACTTAGGTTTTGCCTGGATTTATTTGTTATCAAACAGCTTCGCTGTTAGATGGTTTGTTGCATTCCATCTTCGTGAGTTTTGTCGGTGTTTCGTTCACCGGCACAATATGATATACGCGTACAGAGAGGGATTCGTGCATTGTTCTTGTTGATATGGCCTAATCAACGAAAAACTCAGAGATTTGACCTAGTTCAAGCCACCATGGAGGTGTAATACCCTAGTTCAGGGGAGAGATGTGGATCGTATAAGTGCAGAAGGGGTTACAATAGTGCTAGAGTCATTGCACGCACAAGAACCCTTGAATTTGTATGTGGGACTATCTATTCTGTTGTGTGTTCTGAATCGTCTGTCTAGGGTTCTCGGCGCACCTTTATAAAGGGGTCGGACCGGGATTACAAGGCTTGGAGCCTACGAAATTGAGTGGCTCCCTGATAGGTGGGGCTGCAGGCATCTTGAGGATGATCTGCTGACACTCTCCAGCATCAGGCTGTCTTGTCGGTGTCCTTGTGCGTCCTTTGCCTAGCGCATCGGGGGACAAATGAAGCTTTCTGTGCACAATGTCAAGAACCTTTGTGCCTATCAGGAGTTGGTTGCTGGGGTGGCGCTCGACCCTAGGCGGTTGAGCGAGTATAGCAGTTCCCCGATTGTAGGATGGTTGAGTTTTGTCATTGTGCGGTCCTGACCCTCAGGCGGTTGGGCCAGGTCTTGGGGCGATCCTGGCTAGTGGGGGCCAGGTGGTATCTTCAGCCATTCCCGATCCTCGGGAGGTCAGGTTAGCTCTTCGGGGCCTGGCATAGTGAAGTCCTTCGTAGGCCATGGCGTCGTCCGTGGGTTGTAATCCATAGCTAGGCTTTCATATTTTTTGGGGAGCTGTATGTACCCGAGGCAAATGATCCCAACAGTTGCCTCAAGCCCTGCGTTGTTTGCAATCTTTGTTGAGGCGATGTGGGGCTGAGTCTTGGTGGTCTTCATATTTTGCCGTTGGTCTTTAACAATTGATCCTGCGACTGCGCACGAGCGCACCTGTAGGGCGTAGCCCCCAAGCCCTCGGGCGATCCGAAAGGTCGGTCGGGGGTTTTAATCTTCATTGTTCGAGAGAAAATCCTGCAGGTGCGCATGAGCACAGCCGTAGGGCGTAGCCCCCGAGCCCTTGGGCAATCCGAAGGGTCGATCGGGGGGGGGGGGGGGTTTAATCCTCAAAGCGGATTTCAAGGGTGATTTCCTGACTTTCAAGGGTCGGGGCCAATTTCGTTATTGGCTGCTTTTTCAAGAGGAGTGCCTAGATTGGGTTGGTCGGACCGGCCTTAGTTCATGGTCAGCACCGCACCAAGGTCTGACTGAATCGAACTGTCAGATTCCATAATCGGTGCAACGAGCATGGGTCGGACCAGCAGTCTGATTGGCTTCCCTCGACCGCTCAGTTGGTTGTGCCCTAGTCTCGCAGAACACATAGAAAAAATTGGAAATGTATCTGATGGTCGGATGGCTGTGCCGTATCCACGTGCATGGCAAATATTGAGCATAGGAATTGTAACCGCCGAGGCGGTTGTTTGGACGGGGCGCGCCAAATGATCGGTTGCTGGCGTGCATCATTTCGCGCAAGCGCATCCCATTGAACTGACACCTGCCAGCCATTTATGCCGATTGCAGGCGCATACGCGTCACATCCAGGCGGCTGAAACGACGGTTCGTCACTGGGCCCACTCATCAGTGAGCGGGGTACCGAAGCCTCGGATGCTCATCACCGTGAACGCCCATGATGATGCAATTAATGCACCATCGCGTCATTCGTCAGGGATTGTGGGGGGCGAAAACCGCTCCTCCCGGTTATAAAAAGGGGGTTCTAAGTGGGATTTCAAATCGTCTTCTTCCTCACACTCCTTGCTTTTGCAACTCTTGCGATCGTGCTGCCGTCGTCACCGTCTTTGATTCCTGCGTCTGTGTTCGCGTTCGTCCTCACCGCCTTCTTCTTTGCTGCTCTAATCACCACCATGACGCCCAGGTGGAAGAGGTCGACCATGACCAAGGCGATGTTCACTACCTTGGAGCGCATAGGCTTCCTCCAAGCGAGGACCGTCATACACAAGCGGCCGGCGGAAGGTGAGGAGGAGCCGACGCTAGTGGAGAACCAGGTCGTCAGCTTCACGTATTTCCACGAGCATGGGCTCACACTGCCCGCGTCCACCTTTTTCCGGGAGCTCCTCACCTACTACAGCATCTGCTCCACCACCTCAAGCCGAACGGGGTGTTGCAAGTCGCCGCCTTCATCGTGCTATGCGAAGGCTTCCTCGGCATCCAGGCGCATTTTGTGCTGTGGAGGTATTTTTTCCACATCACGTGGCAGACCACCGATGTTGGTGCCAGTCGGCGAGTTGGGGGTGCCGGCATTTGCCTCCGGAACCATCGTGCATCGGAGTACATCAAGATGCAGCTAGAACAGTTGGAGATCATTTGTTGAGAGCCAAAGTTCATCAAGGAGCATAAGAGAGCATCTAGTGAGATCTTGAGTGCTTGTGAAGAGTAGCAAAGAGCATCCACACATTTTTAAAGCTTGTGAGGCTGAGAGGAGTGTCTCCGACTTGTTACTCTTAATCTATGGCAGCCTAGACCGGTTAGGCGTTGTTGTCCAAGCTTTCGAGGAGTTTGTGGAAGTCGACATCAAGTTTGTACAGGGTTACGGGTCCTCCGCTCGAAAGGGACACCAAGAGTGAGCACTTGAGCCTGGAAGGCTTGCTCTAGTGCTTGGGTATTGTCTGCTACAGCCGAGGCGCTAGTGTCTTCACTCTGGGAGTAAAGTGTACCCTTATGAGCGTCGTTTCGAGAACGACGGAAAGAACCAAGACTCCAACGGGAGTGGTTCAACGAGGATTAGGGGAATGCGCCATCCTTTTGAGATCTCAAGAAAAATCACTGAGCCTCTCTATCACCCTTCTCTTTACTTACCGCATTTACATTCTTGTAAGTAGTGTGATAGGTTGTTTAGTTTTTTCTCTTGGTGGCTCTCGTGTCGGCTTGCTTACTAGCTTGATAGGTTCTCTTCTAGCTTCTTTTACTCTTCTCTAGACCATACTTGCTAGGAGTTGTTTGCTAGCTTTGCTAGGAGGTGAAAGAATTTGGCCTAGTAGTGTAAGTGCCCAATTCAACCCCCCTCTCTTGGTCACTTGATCCTTTCAAGCGGTATCAGAGAAAAGTGCTCAAATTAGGGCTTAACTGCCTTTGAGAAGTGATCGAGAGTGATGGAGACACATTCTATATCGGGGTCTGGTAGTGGCTCATGGAAGAATCGTTGCTAAGCTACCTATATGCCACAAAACCAAAGAATTCGAGTGCTAACATGAACAACTCTTCAAACTCTTCATCTAGCAACTTTTTAAGTGCTATCATGAATGAAAATTTTTCTTATCTTGAGCTTATAGATGCTTACACTCACTTTGGAACTCTTGATGGTGAATCTATAGGTGCTACCATACTACGATTGCATGATCTTGTTGAAAAGATCAATTCCTTTGAAGGAGCTCTTAAGATCTCTTATGATTAATCCATCAAGAAGTTTCTCTCAAGCAAGATTTCTAGCTCTCGTGTCTCTCATGAAGCTTCGTCTATGAAGAAGAATCTAAATGCTTCCACCTCAAGAAAGATCATTGGACTGCATGCTCATCACACTCTTGAGCCCTCGGTTTGCATAGACTCTACCTCTACTAGCTCTCATTTACTTATTGATGATAATACTATTGCTAGTAGTTTGCTAGAGGACTCTTATATTGTTCTATGTGATGAGTATGATAATATTAATGTCTTACCTAATGAAGCTCCAAAAGATTTATGCACTCACATTGATAAGCTTGTAGGTTGGATCAATTCCTATGAGAAGTGTCATATCACTATTGGTGAAACAAACAAGAAGAAAGTTGACACGTGGAAGGATCATCTCAAGCGCTCCAAGGAACAAAATTCATCTCATTAAGTTGCTCTCATTCTTGAGGTTAGTACAAGTGAATCTAGCAATACTTTGAATACTAACACCTCATGTCTCATGGCTTCTAGTAAGGTAAACTACAAGAATGGTGGCAAACATTGGGTTTTTGATAGTTGTTGTACTCAACATATGACCGGCAATCATAAGATGTTTATGACCATCAAGGAAGATGAGGATAAAGATGAAGTGACTTTTGTAGACAATTCCAAAGGAAGAAACAAGGGATTAGGAAAAGTCTCTATATCAAATGTCATGACCATTTCTCATGTTGTGCTAGTGGAATCTTCTCTCGGTTGCTCAATTGTGTGATCTTGATTTCACATGCTTCTTCAATAACAAGGGTGCTGAGTTGATCAATAAGTCTTTGGGCCTCACATTCATTGGTTTTCAGCACAACAATCTCAATATTGTGGATTTCTCTTCAAGTGAAATTACGCCGCAAACTTGTCTCATTGCTAAGTCCTCCAAAGATTGGTTATGGCATAGGAGGCTTGCTCATATTGGAATGGGTCAATTGAAGAAGGTCATCAAGAAGGGCTTAATTCTTGTAATTTAAGATGTCGCTTTTGAGAAGGACAAGTTGTGTAGTGCGTGTCAAGCAGGAAAGCAAGTTGCAACTTTTCATCCTTGCAAGACCGTAATGTCTACTTCAAGACCTCTAGAACTTCTCCATATTGACCTCTTTAGTCCAACTACCTACAAGAGTCTTGGGGGTAATCTCTATTGCATGGTGATCATTGATGACTTCTCTCGGTATACATGGACCATCTTTCTAGAAGACAAAGCTCAAGCCATCTCAAATTTCAAGAAGTTTGCTAAGAGAGCTCAAAATAAATTTGAAGCTAAGATCAAGAAGGTTAGAAGTGACAATGGGACGGAGTTCAAGAACTCTATCATTGAGGAGTATTGTGATAATATTGGTATCAAGCATGAGTTCTCGGCTACCTACACTCCGGAGCAAAATGGTGTAGTAGAAAGGAAGAATCAGACTCTCATCACGCTTTCTTGGCTATGTTGGATGAATATGGGACTCCAGAGAGGTTTTGGGCTGAAGCTATCAACACGACGTGCTATACTTCAAACTGTGTTTATCTACATCACCTCTTGAAGAAGACCTCATATGAGTTATTGGTGGGAAGAAAACCAAATGTGGGCTATTTATGGGTTTTTAGATGTAAATGCTATATCTTCAAGAAGAGGAATAGGCTTGGTAAGTTTGAGAAGAGGACCGACATTGAATTTCTCATTGGGTATTTCGGTAACTCTAAAGCTTATCGTGTTTTCAATGCAACTACCAGGTTTATTGAGGAATCATGTGATGTGCAATTTGATGAAACTAATGGTTCTCAAGAGAACAAAGAATATTATAGTTGTCATGTAGATTATGATGAACCCTTAGAGAAGACAATGCGAAAGATGCATGTAGGAAATGTTCTACCAAGAGAAGATAACTCTTCTACTCCGCCACCGAAAGACTCCTCCATGACTCTACATGAGAACACTACATCGACAACTCAAGTGGAAGAATCATCAAGTGCACGAGAATCAAGGGATTCATCTCAAGTGCCTACTACTCCAAGTTATCAAGGATCACCTACATCAACTGATACACCACCATGTCCAACAATGACATCAAGAATTGAGAAAGATTGCAGCTCTCCCCTCCGACTACAAGACACCGTCATCTCTAAGGAGCAAGCCATACAAGATGCTCAGATATCTTTCTACCGCAATCACCACATTAAGAGGCACAAACTCATTCTTCGAGCTTACGGAAGTGACTTGATTATTGGGAGTCCCTCTCAAGGGTTAAAGACTAGGAGAAATCAATATAAGCTAAATTATACTAATGATTCTAATGATGATGATACAGCTAACATTGCTCGGAAAAATTTCTCTTTTGTATCCTTGATAGAGCCTAAAAACATCGATGAGGTGGAAGATCACAAATGGATGTTGGCTATGCAAGAGGAGCTCAACAACTTCGAGAGGAATCAAATGTGAGAATTGATGAAGAGGCCGAAGCATAAGAGTCTTCAAGTTGAAGAAGGCATTGTATGGACTCAAGCAAGTACCAAAGGCATGGTACGAGCTACTAAGAGGCTTTCTCATCGACAAGGGCTTCAAGATAGGGAGTATTGATAACACCCTCTTTACTAAACATGTTGATGATGATCTCTTTATTTGACAAATATAAGTGAATGATATTATCTTTGGTTCTACTAATGAAGCTTATAATGCTGAATTTCGTGATCTTATGGCCAAAGAATTTGAGATGTCTATGATAGGTGAGCTTCATTTGTTTCTCAGTTTTCAATTCAAGCAAATGAAAGAAGGAACTTTCATCTTTCAAGAGAAGTATACAAGAGATCTCCTCAAGCGCATTGGAATGGAGGATTCAAAGCCAATCAAGACTCCAATGGCCACAAATAGTATTCTTGGACCGGATGAGAGTGGTAAACCGGTTGATAAGAAGATTTATTGATCTATGATTGGTTCTCTATTGTATCTTACCGCTTCTCACCCGGATATTATGTTTAGTGTATGCTTATGTGCTCGTTATCAAACTAACCTAAAGAATCTCATTTAAGTGCTGTCAAAAAGATTCTTAGGTACCTCAAGTATACACCAACTATGAGCCTTTGGTATCCAAAAGATGGAGGCTTTGATCTTGTTGGTTATTCTGATTTGGACTTTGTCGGATGCAAAGTGAGTAGAAAGAGCACCTCCGGTGGATGTCAATTTCTTGAGAGATCATTGGTTGCTTGGTGCTTAAGAAGCAAAAATGATGTGGCTCTCTCAATGGCCAAAGCAGAATATATGGCAGCCGGTGCTTGTTGTGCTGAACTTCTCTACATGAAGCAAACTCTCATGGACTATGGATTGGAGAACAACCAAATTCCTCTATATTGTGATAGTGAGAGTGCAATCAATATGGCTCTTCATAAGGGTGATCATGGGCATGCTAAACATATGGAGGTCAAACATCATTTCATAAGGGATCATACTGCTTGGATCCCCGCTGCTAGACACACTGATGCGGGACCATTCTGAACTACTATACAATGGAAGATTTTTGAGGCCTACAGGAGACAGCTTGCCACTAAGGGAAAGAGCTCAGTGTTTGCAGCACACCGCCACTGTTCTATTGAGACAGTGAACAAAGGAGCTGGAGTTGATGGAGGATCACACTGCATATCTTTTTGGTTTGACAGAGTTGGTCACCCAGTCGTTGAGGTTTAGTGAGGAGATTGTATTGGAGTTCTATGCCTCACTGTGGATCTCCCTCGACCACTCATACTTCTGGTTTATGTATCGAGGGGAGCCACATAGAATCGAGAGGACTGATGCCATGCAGCTCTTGAGTTCATATCTTCTGAGACTCGGATCCATGCACTGGCTCATCCAGATTTCTCACCGCTGTTTAGACCATTCGGAGGGATGGAGCCCAATGATGAGAGATTGAGTATTGCGTACCCAGCACCACATGGGGAGCATTACTCGAGGCACCCTCTGAGGTTGACACATGAGGTACGTGTATTGAGAGGGTTGCTTGGGAGGTCGATAGCACCTCGAACAGGCTATAGAGATCGAGTGATCGTTTTGCATCAGTGGATGCTATGTTTCTTGCTGAGACATGAGGAGTTTGATCTGACAGACTTGCTACTAGCACAAATAGAGGATGTTATATATGAGGGAATTTGCGCTCGACAGGTTTTTTTGCCCCTTACATATGTCTGTTGCTAAGGAGAGCTGGTGTTAAGACTGAGGCGGAGTATTCGGCTTTGCCAGAGATCACCACAGCCTTCAGTCTTGCTGAGCTGTCTGATTCCAAGGTATTACGAGTTTTTGCTTCACAAAGCACCCCTGGAGGACACGATACCACAACCCCCGAGGATGTTGAGGCTGAGACTAAGGCTCCAGAGAGAGCACAGCCGAGGGTTGGGAGCACTAAGGCTCCATATCACGATGAGACTCCTACCTCACGTGCTACACTAGATTCTACATTGGCTGCTAGGTTGGAAGCTATTGAGGCAGAGCAGGCTGAGATGAGGAGGTTGAGAGAGGAGTCAGAGTAGAGGATCAGACGGGAGAGAGCTGAGTTTGAGGAGAGGCTCAGGTTGGAGAGGGAAATAGCTGATAAGAGGAGAGGGTAGGATAGAGAGTTCTTTGAGAGATCGCAGCATATTCATCTGGAGATGGCAGCAGCCATATCTTACATGTCTGTCGGGTTTAGAGCCATAGCATCTTATCTTCAAGGGATCGGTATGCCATCTTTGCCAGTGTTTTCGATGACTTTGCTGTCAGGTCCCCTGCCCTCACAGCTTCAGCTGACAGCTCCCCAGCCACAGTATTCCTCAGTGCCAGCTTTCACAACAGAGCTGCAGAGACAGCAGTAGCAGCCCACTTTTACGACATTGTTCTGAGCTCTGTTATCATCGTTCATACCATTTGGAGCAGCCAGCACGACAGTGACTACCAGTGGAGTTCGTGTGCCAGTCACTTCATCTCATTTCTCTCGGTTTCCTAGTACTCAATGTCAGCATTGTTTGCCTCAGCTGAGCCCAGAGTTTCTGTACAGGCATTTGAGTCAGGGACAGTTGTTGGTAGTTCTCCGTTGGCGCCCCGAGTTCTCTCATTTGAGGCTACCGTAGCTGAGTCAGTTTTGACAGAGCCACCACCAGCGGTTTTAGAGGTAGAGCCTACAGCCACCACAGCCGAGCATCTGAGTTCTTCAGATGTAGCTATCTTGGTTGAGGCCGGATACACAGCAGAGGAGGCAGCTTAGACCCTTGCCAGTTCAAATCAACCAGCTTCACTTGATGGCAAGGAGGCTATCGTGCTATTGCTTGCTTGTTGTTCTTATCTTTTCAATAGCATTGTTAGAGGTCTTGGCCTACTAAAATTGCATAGGTTTGCTTCTGTTGTGATTGAGTCTCATAGTTTAAGTTTGTAGCAAATTTAGTCCTATAAGTCCACCGATTCAACCCTCACTTCTTGGTGTTCTTGATCATTACAGACGCGCGATGTCATCATCCTACGATCAGCGAAGTACCAGCAGAGTCAACGATGACTACATGCTCGGTGGATCAAGGGTCGGGCCTTCAATGTAGGAGATTTGGTGTTTAAGTGGGTCCAGACCAGGGTCGGCCAGCACAAGTTGTTCCCACCCTAGGAAAGGCCGTGCGTTATCAAGCAAGTTCTGAGGCCCGATGCTTACAAGTTGGCAACCGAGAACGGCTAAGATCTAGCTAGTGCCTGGAACATCGAGCAGTTGCGTCGGTTCTCCATAATTAAATCAGCTATGTTTTTTGTGCTCCCCCATTTTTCCTCTCGTTCAGCACGCCGGAGTGCAGCCGAAAGGCCGCCCTCCACCGCTCGGGACTAGTTCCAGTGTTCCCAGCGGCGTTGGCCTCAAATCCTCTCGCCCGGGGATCGACGCGTCTGACCCCTCCACTTTTCGTATTCAGGCTCAGTACCTCCGTACCTTCGGACGTGTTAAGTAAACCGTGAGTACCAGAGTTCAAGTCTTCCTCGTGGTTAACGATTGACGACTTGAGTTTGGTGATGCTTTGCAGCTGTATCAAGCCCGACCTCGACCCTGCGAGCTATACCCAACCCAGTCGCTCGGTCAACGCCCAACGGAATTCGAAAAATGTGAAGACGTGAAGAATTTACATAAACACAAAAAGGGTCGGAAACTTCGTTTATTTACAGAGCAAAGTTCCATTGCAAAAGTCATCACAAAAGGATCCTAAAATCTACGGTGCTTGGTCTGGCGCCTGGTGCCACGGAGGCATCCGCCCAAACCGCTCCTGCAGGAAGTGGGGCATCCAGAAGGGTGCACAGAGCTCGCATGCCCTTGGCTGAGCCTCAGTCGACAGCTCGTCGATCCGCTCGTCGGAGGCATCAGCAGCGAACCCCTCGGCAATGTGCCCGAGGTCAACCTCGGGGTAGTGCGACAGGGTACGTCTGCGCCAGTGTCAGCATGCTCCCGTCCTCAAAAGTGTTGACTACCAACAAAGCAATGAACCCAGGCAGCTGCCGCACCACTTCGTTCGTGTGCTCCGTTGAGAGGGTGCCCTCATTCACGTTGGCGAAGAGCTGCTGAAGCATTGAGCGGACTTCTCTCCGTAGTATTCAGAACCCCCGGACCACGGCTGCAATCAACATACCGTTAAGGCGCCGACCCCTATGATGCTACTCCAACAAACAAAAGTAAGTGATACTTACTGTTGCACTCTTTCAAAGCTGTGTCGATCGCAGCCCAGGCATCCACCAGCTGCTGCAGGAGCATGGCAGTCATTGCCTCGAATGTCTCCCATGCAATCCTCAAGGAGTCGGCAGCCGACTGCCTCAAATCCGACAGCTCTGCCAAGAGTTTGGCGACCTCCTCCTTGGCAACTACACTCCTCCAGTTCTCCGATTAGGTCATAAGCTTGCTTGGAATTAATGATGATGTCGTCGACATTGACTTCAAGGATTCGACACAGTTGGTTGTGAAAACACTTACTGCATGCAGTACTGGTACGTGTCGCCAGCGTTCTTGAGCCCGAATGGCACGGTGATGAAGCAAAAGGAACCAAAGGGGTGATGAAGGATGTGGCCGGCTCATCGAAACCACGCATAGAGATCTGATGGTACTCGGAGTACGCATTGAGAAAACTAAGGGTCTCACAGCAGGTGATCGAATCAACAACTTGATCTATGCGCGGCAAAGGAAATAGATCCTTCGGGCACGCTTTGTTGAGATTCGTATAGTCAACACACATTCTCCATTTCCCGCTCTTTTTCTTGACCATTATAGGGTTAGCAAGGCACTCGGGGTGGTACACTTCCTTGAACTTAGCTTTGAGCAGCTTGATGATTTCTTCTGTGATGGCCTAGCATCGGAGTCGTTGTTGCACCGATCGAGACCCGAGGATGATGTTGAGGGAGTGCACGGTGACCTCCTTCGAGATGCTCGGCATATCAGGGGGAGCCCAGGTGAAGATGTCTCGATTCTGGATGAGGAAGTCAACGAGCTCGCTTTCCTATCTGTCAGAGAGCAATGTCTCAACCCTTGCCTTCTAGATTGGGTCAAGGGGTCGAGACGATTTCTTGTAGTCGTTGGCCGGTTTGAAGGACTTAGGGGTCGGAGATTTGGAGTTGAGGGTCTAATCCGACCTCTTGGAGTTGCGGATCTTCATGAGTTCAGCCGACCCTGCGAGGGTAGTGGCTAGCTCACAGCTTTCTTGCTCACAAGCGAGCGCCTCTTGGAGTTGCTTGGAAGTTGTCAATGTAGAGGATGTTGAGGGCGCTTCTGTCGTCCATAAAGACCTTCGTGAGGCGTGCGGTGCCGATGATCGGATCGTGCATAAGCGGAAGGCCCTAGGCTACGGCACGTGGTCAAGGTGGTCGAATCTGTCAAAGGTGATGGGCGATTCCGACCACTTGAGGTAGGTCGAGACCGCGGGGTTGGTAACGTTGACTTCTCACCAAGTCAGCTTGTGGCGGCGCTGAGGCTTTTAAGCAGCCGACCCGTCGAATATCATGAGGCAGTCCTCCGGCTCGGGGAATGGTGCGTCTCTAGCTTTTTCATCCTCCTTTGCAGGGGGTCGGGCCGTCGAGGCCGCTGTTAGGTTTGGAGATCGCATTTTAGGAACTGCTTCATCATATGGTAGTCCTTGTATAGGTGTTTGACTGGAGTGGCGTGGTTCGGGCAGGGCTTGTCAAGATGTTTTTTGAAGTAGTTGTCACGGACCGGCGCCTTTGCTCAAGGTCGGGGTGGTCGGGTGATGCCCATGAACTCCTCGTAGTGTAGCTTGTTCTTCTTCGGCCTCTTGCTGCTTGAGCCGTCACGGCAGTTGGAGTGGCGGTTGAATTTAGATTTCTTCTTGTCCTTGTCCCACCTTGTTGAAGTTTGCTTGGATAGCCTCCTCCCTCGTGGCGAAGGTGGTGGTGATGTCGAGGAGGTTGCATGCAGTATGCGGGTTTTACACTCAAGCTTGTGGATGAGCGCCTTGGAGGTCGTGCCATAGGTGAAGGAATTGATAAGGTAGACGTCGCTTACGTTGTGCATGAGAAGCGTAGGATGTAGTCTCAAAGCGATTACCTGGACGAGTGTAGGTCCCCTGGCCTAGTTGGCCAAGAGGAGTGGCAGGTGCTCGAGTCGTCGGTGGTCAAACCAGTCACGGATGCAGCTGGCCGGCCAGTGCTCGAGTCACCCCCTGGCATACAAGACATTTGTCTTTGAGCCAGTTGGTCGGCGCACAGAAATGGGGCGGAAATCTCGCTTTGCAAATCTCCATCCCAAACACCCGGGGCCTAACCCCTTTGGGACTGGGACTCCACGAGTCGTCGTAGCTGTGCCGGTGGTCGTAGTACTCGGGAGTTCATTCTCGACGTGACTTGGCGTAGTGGTCGCTAATGGCCACCCTTCTGGCGTCATTGCTGGGGCGCGTGTCGCAGTTCCATCCGAGGCATTAGCGAACGAATGGGTCTCCCGGTGAACGATCCCATGTTTCCGTCCGTTACACGGCTGCCACGGGCTGGGCTGCGTTGCTTGGCACATCGCTGCTGGCTGCTGCGCACCTCGGATCGCTGTGGCCCCGTCGATTGTCCTTGCAGTTGAAGCACACCATGGAGGAAGATGCGTAGACGTTCGTGGGTTTCTTGGAGCATGGGGTTCTTTAGCGTGACGGCCTTGTCGAGGACGAAACCAGCAGCCGACACATTCTTGATCCGGCAGTCGAAGAGAGGTGTGCCGGCTGCCATGATCTGCTCAGAGGCAGTACGTGCGCGGGCTCGGATGCCGTTGTTCGCCATGAGTGCGTCCTTATCGGGGTTGTCCTTTGCGCGACAGGGCTTGTTTGACACTGGTGATCGCTCGATGACGCGGAGAAGCATCACCGGTTGGCATGTGACCGAGAGGCATTTCCTCCCCTATACTTCTTGTGCGGAGCCTGAAGATGAAGCTCGTCGTCTTGGTCGGTGATGAAATCCAAGGTCCCAAAGTGGAAAGCCTGGACGGTGGTGAAGACAGGGACGTGCCACAACCGGCCGTCCCGAGTGACAGTGATCAGAAGCTCCTGAAACGAAGGTCAGAGATCGAAGATTGGAGCCATCGACAAAACGAAGCAAAACACACACCGAAAAGCCCATTCTTGACGCGTCAACTGGCGGTGTTTCGTTCACCAGCACAATACAATTTACTTATACGGAGAGGGATTCGTGCGCTCTTCTTGTCGCTATGGCCTAATCAACGAAAGACATAGAGATTTAACTTAGTTCAGGCTACCACGGAGGTGTAATATCGTACGTCTAGTGGAGAGAGTGGATTGTGTAAGCTCAAAAGACAATGACTGTAGAGTCCTTGCACATGCAAGAACCCTAGAATTCCTACGTGGGATGTGCCTTTTTTGTTGTGTGTTCTAAATCGTCTGTCTAATGTCTCAGCGCATAGAAAGTGCATCTAAGATCACATGTGGATTTTGAGATGAATTATGACAAACAATAGAAGCATTTGATGGCATTTTGTGAGTATGCGTGCACGGATGTGATGGGAAGGAAATATTATTGATATCAAACAGCAGCAACCACACAAACAATAAGGCTTCAAAAATCAGTAAACTGTTCAGCACATGAAAATTCAGTAAAAGTTAATTATCGGCTTCTTGGTCTTCAAAATGTATTATTTTTATTTTATTTTTTTAATATTTTTCTCTGAAGCAGAGGCACAATTGATGGTACACAACCAAATTTTATATCAATATGATGAAAGATGTGGCCTGGAGAAAAATCTCAAATTTCTGTTAAATCTGTGCTGAAATTTCGAAGCGTGAAAACAGAAACTTTTTATCTGCATTTGTTGAATCTAGGATCATCAGAGATTGAGAAATGTTCTGTAGATATCCAAAAAGTACTTGTATGTCTAATTTGGAGTCCATAAACAAAAGTTATGACTATTTTAATGATAGATCTCTGAATCTGATTTTTTTAAAGCCTGAAAACAGATTTGGATTTCAAATTAGATGCGAATTTTATGGGTGTTTTTGTGGACAAATATGAAGAAGTGGATCTATGAAGGGTGGATCTGGTTATGATCGAAATATGGGGTGGGTGGGTGAAATAAAATTTCAATGCAAAAGAAATAATTAACAGATGTGAGACAATAACTGATCTGAACAGGATTTGGATGAACGATGAAGGAAAACACTTTAATACAAAAAGATCACAAAATTTAGCAACCAAAACTCAACTAAGGACACAAACGCAACACTACAGACTCTGAAATAAAAATATGGAAAGGCTAAACACAGCTTGGATAGGGGAACACCTTGCGATCTACTAATTTTTTTTTTTTAGCGACTTTTCTGTGGACAATAAGATTAACGCAAATTTTAAAAAGATGGATGTGAACCTAACGGTATACCTGAAGCTCTATTTTTCACTTGATGTGTACGCGGTTTGTGATCTTCCATCAAGTCGTGGTAACTCTTAATTTGGCGGAGATGCGACAAACAATCGATCCGGCCTCAAATCAACACGATTCGAACCCTGCAATCGCAGCACCACTTCTCCTCTGGTTATCAACCGTGCACACTTGATTGATCTATCCAAGAAGGCTATCGCAGCCTGCGAATCCAAGAACACAAGCAAGAACATGGAAGAACGCAACTCAATTGCGAAATATAAAGTAAACTCATGAAGTTGAAATCCAACAAACTGTCAAACAGCAAACTATAAAATTAATTGAAAACCTCCCTAATGATGACAGCTACTGATTATATAGAGTTTAAGATGACCTTAGGGGCAAAACCTAAATCTAATGGGCCTAGAAAAGATGCAAGGCCCAAAGGGCAAAAGATAGTGTCACAGCACCCTAATAGATTTTGGATGTCGTATTGTTTCGGTGATTTCCGAAGTTCTAGTAAGTATTTTCACATGAGATTAGATCCATTGGAAAGTTTATCTTCTTAGCTTTCCATCCATATCAAGAACACTTCCAAAATGGAGTTTGTATGAGACTGGGGCATCCGTTTTAGTGCAGGCTCCTCTCGGAGTCCGAGTCAAACTCGAACCCGAGTTGTTTGGATCTCCTCTGGGGTCAAAGGTATGTTGTTTGTCTTGAGCATCTCTAAGTCTGTCTTCATATTTCGCTTGACCCTCTCCAATGTTTATAATCATGATAAAGTTATTAGGTAGCAATCTATTCTCAAAAGAAAAAAGACATGTGTTTAGGAACGAGCTCACCTCTAATCTCAACTGTCTTGCTTGAGTTTTATCAATACTAATTTGAGGAGTCTTGTGTGTATCTAAAGGACTGATGAGGTGTCTAGACTTGTCTGACACCGGACATATCCGGCTAAAGCCGTGGTCTCCAGAGAGTTGTTCCCTGGCAAAGCCGGACTAGTCCGCTAGTGGATTTGTTCGCTAGTCAAGCAGACTCCAGAGAAGGACCACCCCATTAATACCAGACTTATCCGCCAGTCAGACTAGTCCGCTCTTGGAATTTTTGGAAAGTATCCCTTGGTTGATCTATATAATTTCCTACCCCCAACGTCCCAAGCTTACCAAAAACTTGCGCCTTATTTTGAATCACGCCCTGAGAGCTACAGAACCTGAAGCTTGGAACTGTGGAAGAATACTATAAAGAGATGGAGCAGGCCACGATTAGAGCGCGTGTACATGAGGATGAAGAGCAGTCCATGGCATGTTTTCTCTCTAGCCTTAACCAGCCTATCAAACATGTTGCTGAATTTCAGACCTAGAATAATGTAGTGGAGTTAGTGCAAAAAGGCTGAAAGGCAATTGAATGAAGATGCTAAACCAATGAAGCAATCAACATTCAGCTGAAAGGCATCATCAAGTGCTCCAAAAACAGCCAGGTTTGATTTGGGAATTTCAGACCTAGAACAATGTAGTGGAGTTAGTGCAAAAAGGCTGAGAGGCAATTGAATGAAGATGCTAAACAAACGAAGCAATCAACATTCAGCTGAAAGGCATCATCAAGTGCTCCAAAAACAGCCATGTTTGATTTGGGACGAGGCATGTTTTCATCCGGTTCAAGCTCTAACTTTAATATTCATTCCACCCCTATTTGAAAATCAAATACATTACCAAACACAGAGAAATCTGTTAGGCCCACATCATCAAAGACTCATGCTCCATCAGGTTCCAGCTCCAAGAGTAGTGGGATTCAATGATTTAAGTTCTTAGGCCGAGGCCATGTCCTCAAGGATTGTCCTAACAATCGAGTAATGATTGTTACGGAGGGAGGAGAATATGATTCAACTAGTGAAGATGAGTGTGAACTCTTTGCTGAAAATGACAAGTTTGATGATGCACAATAACTTGAGGATGGTGAATACAAGAACTACACCTTTGAGGCCGGTAACACTATTGTTGTCACCAAAGCATTAAGTGTTCAGGTCAAATATGAAGAGAAGGCCCAGAGGTTCAATTTATTTCAGACCCAAGCAAAGGTAAATGACAAGTTGGTCAAGCTGATAATTGATGGTGGTAGCTGCCACAACCTTGCTAGCAAAGAAATGTGTGAGAAATTGGGGCTGACCATGATGATGAAACATCCTTAGCCTTTGATGAGGACATCCCTTCATCAGATACACACAACGCTCCTCCTCCTACTATAACTCGTGCATAACAATTGAATTTAGAGGTGAGCTCATTCTCAAACACATGTCTTCCCCCTTCCGTTCAGAATAGACGGCTACCTAATGATTTTACTATGATTAGGAACATTGGAGAGGATCAAAGGAAGCATGGAGGAGGATTTGGATATGCTAAAGACCAGCAAGACACGTTTGACCTCGGAGGAGAGTCAATCCAACTTGGAGTTGACTTGCCCCAGAGTTTTAGGAGCAGTCTGCACAAAAACAGACGCCCAGATCACATATGGGATCCATTTTAGCATTTTAGATATGGCTGAAAATCTAAGAAGATATCATTTCCAACGGCACCGGTCTCATCTCCAAATTCGATCGGAATCAGCGAGAATTGTTAAAACCATATGACATCTAGAAAACTGCCCGGGTGCTGCGATGCTATTTTTTGGCCATTGGACCGTGTATTTTTTTAAGGTCCATTAGTGTTAGGGTTTATCCCTAAGGTCGTCCTAAACTCTATATAAACAGTAGCCACCATCATTAAGGTTGGGTTTTAATTAGTTTTCATCTTTTCTAAATAGTTTCATCGTTTGATGGTTTGTTGGTTTTCTAGCTGCGTGATTTAATTCAGATTTTGCAATTGAGTTGTGTTCTTCCTTGTTCTTGCTTGTGTTCTTTAATTCATAGGCTGAGATTAGCTTTCTTGGCGAGGTCAATCATGTGTGCACGGTTGATAACCAAAGGAGAAGTGGTGCTGTGATTGCGGGGTTGGAATCGTATTGATTTGAGGCCGAATCGATTGTGTGTTGCATCTCCACAAAATCGAGAGTTACCCTGATGGAAGATCAGGAACCACGTACACATCAAGTGGTAATCAGAGCTTCAGGTATACTATCAGGTTCACATCTATCTTTGTTTATTTTGTATTCATCCTATCGTCCGAAGAAAAGCCGCAACACAAAAAAATTAGTAGATCGTTAGGTGTTTCCCTGTCTAAGCTTTGTTTAGCCTTTGCATAGTTTTATTTCACAGTCCGTAGTGTTGAGTTTGTGTCGCTAGTTTATGTTTTGGTTGCTGGATTCAAAATCTTTTTGCATCCAGTTGTTTGCCTTCATCGTTCATCATTTGCATCATTCAGATCTGTTATCGTGTTTCTATCTGTTATTTGTTTACTTTGCATCAAAATTTTATCCCGCTCACACACCCCATATTTCGACCACAAACAGATCCACACTTCATAGATCGACCCCTCCATAATAATCCGCTGCTCAATCATCCATAAAATCGCCACTCGATTTCCTCCCGATTGCGTTTCACACCTTTCAAAAACATGTCCTGGGCACCCATCAGTGAAACAGGCATAACTTTCTCATACGAACTTGAAACCAGAATTTTTTTTTAAAATTCTCAAAACAAAAAATTTTCAAGGCCAAATTCCCTCTGGAAGTGGACCTTTGTGAATTTACAAGATTTTATGTGCAATTTCAGACATCTTCGTGATTTTCCACAAAACACATCCTTCATTGGATCGGTTTGAAACTTCTTGTTGTTCCTATTTTTTTGCCTCTAAAAATAAAAAATAGTGAAAATTCAAAAGAAAAATAAAAAAGTGGCATCATCAAGGTGACGTCACTGTCTTGTGCTATACCGTACTGATCACTGATCTTTGGAGCCGCGTCTGTTGCTGATCTTTTTGGCTTCTTATTATTGTTCGCATCTGGATTTTTCATAAGATTAGACCAGCAACTATAATTACATACTTGGAAAACTTATTCAGCATTACTATTTGTTATGGAATTATGTTCCACTAACTATTATTTTAGCCCTCCAAGCTCTATATATCCACCTCGGATCAGCACTGTATTTGACCCTGCAATTGTGGATTACAACTCCTTAGTCTCTCCTGACACCGGTTGTACCATCCTTTTCTTAGCATTAGTATGAACGTGTAAGAATTTGGTAAGTCGTTTTCTTTTGCAAAACTACCACCACAGAACTCACACCACCATAGTATAGGGATAATATCCTGCTTTGCTTCTTTGTTGCTTTCTAACTATGGCAGAAAAGGGTAAGTCTGCAAGTGATAAAAGTGAACCTTTTGATGCTGTCAACTTCCCAAACAACTTCGCTTCTATTGTTAGTCAAAATCAACTTGCTGACACGCTTACTAAGTTCGATCAAAGGATGACCGAGCCATTCAATACCATAGATATGAACTTTCGGACAATGATCTAAGAGTTACAGTGTCTCTCAATTCGTATGACAACCTTTGAGAGACATCGACCACAACAGAGAGTGGAAGAGGAAGATGAAGTTAATGACGAGAATTATTCCGAGGATGATGTTGACAATGATAGAGAACAACAAAACAGAATGTGCGATCATCAACGCTGTAACCATCAAGGTATGAGAGGTAATGAACATCGTGCTCCTTACAAACCTTTCGCTAAGATTAAGTTTACCATCTCACCCTTTTCTGGTAATTATGATGCTGAGGCTTAATTGGGAGATGGTTGTAGAGAAAAAATTTACATATCACTTAGTTCCTGGACAACATAGAGTTAGACAAGCTACTAGTGAGTTTCGAGATTTTGCTTTACTATGATGAACTGATCTTTGCAAAGCGCATTTGCAAACTGATAGTTGGGATAGATTAAAAGATGCTATGCGTAACCGTTTTGTCCCTCCTTCCTATCAAAGAGATTTTTGTAAAAAATTGCAACACTTAGAACAACATGATAAATCTGTTCAAGAATATTTTTCTGAGTTGCAAAAGGGTATGATGCGTTGTGGATAGAAGAGGACTTTGAGGATATTATCTGTCATTTTAATGCTGGGTTGCGTCATGAAATTCAAGCATAATTGATTATAAAGATTATGATTCTATCGAGCAGTTGTTTCACCTTGTTGTGCTTGCAGAAAAAGAATTACAGGGACGACAACTCTAGAACAGTACAAGTACACAGTCGACATTTCCTTCTTCGCCCACACGTACGCCACCAAAACTAGCCCCTTCGTCGCAATTTTCGGATTCAGGTAAACCTTCTTTGCAAATACTCAACAAGAGTACATCCTCTAGTACCTCGACAAGATGTTCCTTCAACATCAAATGCCATAAATATCATGGCATGAGACATATGTAGCGAGATTGACCAAGTCAGCGGGCATACATTGTCATTGAAGATGGAGAATACATAAGTACTTCGGATGTTGAAGACAGAGAATCTGATAATAAAATTTCTGACGATGATAATGGCCAAGTATTTGGTGCTGATGATACTTCGACTTACAGGACCATCATTGTCCAACGAGCGCTCTCCGCACAGGTACACCCTGATAAGATTTAATACCATAATCTGTTTTAGATTTACTTTGTGATCAAGAACCGACACGCACGTGTGATCATTGATGGTGGGAGCTACAACAACATAGTAAGTACTGATTTGATCACTAAGCTTGACTTACTCACACGGTCACATCCACATCCGTACCATATCCAGTGGTTGAACGACTCCGGTAAGGCAAAGGTAACGAGAACTTGTGGAGTCCCTTTCTCCATTGGCACATATGTTGATTCTGTAGATTGTGATGTTGTACTTATGCAAGCTTGTTAATTGTTATTGGGTCATCCATAGGAATATGATAATGATGCTATCCATTATGGAAAAAGTAATAAATATACCTTCATGCATAAAAGAAAGAAAAATTACTTTACTACCTTTGACCCCTGCTGAAATTGTACAAGCTATAGGGATAGACTTGCTAATGAAAAGAAAAAACATCCTCCTACATCTAAAATTCAGCAAGCAATAAATTCGAGAAGTCTTGTAATGCTTGCAATAAAATCTGATCTTGCTAAAATTTATTATGAAACTGCTTCATGTTATACTTTGACATGTAACGATGCATTGTTTTCACTTATGGATCTTGCTTCTTCTATGGATGCTCCTGTTGCTAATCTTTTGCAAGAGTATCATGATAATTTTCTACCCGAGGGACCTCCAGGACTGTCACCCATTTGAGAGATTGAGCATCAGATTGACTTGATTTCGAGAGCAAAGATGAATTGGCCCACACCCTCAACGCAATGCGGTCACATCGAAGAAGAAGATGAGCTTGAGTCGAGGATGACTCCGATTCAAGAGTGGGAGGATGATGAGGGCATCTTTTTATTGGATACACACAACGCTCCTCCACCTACTATTACTCGTGCACAACAATTAAATTTAGAGATGAGCTCGTTCCCAAACACATATCTTCCTTCTGTTGAGAATATATGGCTATATAATAATTTTACTATGATTAGGAACATTGGAGAGGATCAAATGAAGCATGGAGGAGGATTTATAGATGTTCAAGACCAGCAAGACACGTTTGATCCTAGAGGAGAGTCAATCTAACTCGGAGTTGAGTTGCCCCCGAATTTCAGGAGCGGTCCGCACTAAAATGGATGCCCAGGTCATATACGAGATCCATTTTGGACATTCTAGATATTGTTTAAAAGCTAAGAAGATATACTTTCTAACGGCGCTAGTCTCATCTCCAAATTCGACCGAATCAGTGGGAATCGTTAAAACAAGGTGACATCTAGAAACTGTCCCGGGTGCTGCGACACTATCTTTTGGCCATTGGGCCGTGTATCTTTTTAATGTATATTAGTGTTAAGTTTATCCCTAAGGTCATTCTAAACTCCATATAAACAGTAGCCTCTATCATTAGGGTTAGGTTTTGATTAGTTTTCATCTGTTTCTAAATAGTTTCGCCGTTTGATGGTTTGTTGGTTTTCCAACTTCGTGATTTAATTCAGATTTCATAATTGAGTTGTGGTCTTCCTTGTTGTTGCTTGTGTTCTTCGATTCACAGGCTGAGATAAGCCTTTTTAGCGAGGTCAATCGTGTCTGCACGGTTGATAACCAGAGGAGAAGTGGTGCTCCAATTGCGGGGTTCGAATCCTGTTGATTTGAGGCCAGATCGATTGTATATCGCATCTCCACCAAATCCAAAGTTACCACGACCTGACGAAAGATCAGAAACCGCATACACGTCACCCTTATCATGTGCAATGGTTTTGTGATTGTGGAGATGTCAAGGTGCAACATATGGTGAGGGTTACTTTCAGCATACATGATTACACCGACACTGTTGAGTGTGATGTTGGGCCCATGACAGTTTGTCACTTGCTGTTGGGAAGGCCATGGCAATTTGATAGGCATGCTATACATGATGGCCATTCCAACACATATGCTTTCAAGTGGCAAGGGAAAGGTGTTAAGCTGCTGCCCATGACTCCTACTCAAATCATAGCAGCCAACATGTAGAAGAAAATGAGTGAGAGTGAGAAAGAAAGGAGAAACACCAGTGCTGTCCACAAACCGGTGAGTGACAGACACAAGCCAAACATGAGTGGAAAAAGAGAGCATGAGAGGAAGAGTATGGTTGTGGTGGCCACCAAATTTGAAATGAGAGATGAGAGAAAATCCCAACATTGTGCATTTTGTGTTGTTGTACACAGATGCAATTATTTCTACTGACAGCATGACTTCTCTTCCTAATGTTGCCTCTAATGTGCTGCAGGCTTTAGATGATGCCTTTCTGGAGGAGATACCAGCTGGCCTACCTCCACTTCGAGGTATTGAACATCAAATTGACCTCATTCCAGGAGCCTCCCTTCCGAACTGGCCACCATACCGCACCAACTCGGAAGAAACAAAGGAAATGCAGCGACAATACAAGAGCTTCTTGACAAAGGGTACATGCGAGAAAGCCTTAGCCCTTGTGCTGTCCCTATTATTCTCATTCCTAAGAAAGATAGTACACGAAGAATGTGTGTTGATTGTAAAGCTATTAACAATATCACTATTCGATACCGTCATCCTATCCCTAGGCTTGACGACATGCTTGACGAACTTAGTGGTGCTGTTATCTTCTCTAAAATTGACCTACATAGTGGATACCATCAAATTAGGATGAAGCAAGGCGATGAATGGAAGACAACCTTTAAAACAAAGTTTGGTTTGTATGAATGGTTAGTGATGCCTTTTGGTTTAACTAACACACCTAGCACTTTCATGCGCTTGATGAATCATGTTTTGAGGGATTTCATTGGAAAATTTGTGGTGGTTTATTTTGATGTTATTCTGATATACAGCCAAACCATGGAATAACATGTTGAGCACATCAAAAGGGTATTGGAGGTTCTCTGAACTGAAAAGGTTTTGTTCGTGAGAAGCGATGAATCCATGGTCTCTGAACCTAGAAAAGTGCACCTTTTGCACCGACAAAGTTGTGTTCTTGGGCTTTGTTGTTTCAGGACAGGGAGTAGAGGTGGATGAATCCAAGGTTGAAGCTATCAAGAATTGGCCTACTCCTATCAATGTGAGCCAAGTAAGAAGCTTCATGGACTTGCCTGCTTTTACCGACTCTTTGTGAAGGATTTCAGCACCATTGCAGCCCCATTGAATGAGCTAATGAAGAAGGGTGTTGAATTTGTTTGGGGTAAGTCACAAGAAGTTGCTTTTCAAGAGCTAAAGAATTGTTTAACTTCTGCCCCACTGCTTGCTTTACCTGATTTTAATAAATCTTTTGAGATAGAATGTGATGCTAGTGTAATAGGCATAGGGGGTGTCTTGATGCAAGAAGGCAATGCTATAGCATACTTTAGTGAGAAACTTGGTGGTGCCCAACTGAATTACCCTATTTATGAAAAAAAGTTGTATGCTCTAGTTCTTGTACTTGAGACTTTGGCAACATTATCTTTGGCCTAAAGTGGTTATCATTCATTCTGATCATGAGGTTTTAAAGTACTTGAAAGGCTAAGCAAAACTGAACCATAGGCATGCCAAGTGGGTTGAGTACATTGAGTCTTTTCCCTATATTGTCAAGTACATGAAAAGAAAAGAGAATATTGTTGCTGATGCTTTATCTCGAAGAATGTTTTGCTTAATCAATCGTTGATCAAGGTCCCAGGATTTGAAAGCATAAAGGAATTATATGCCAGTGACCTTGTTTCTGTGGAACCATACTTGAAATGTCAAGAAGGAAAGGGATGGGACAAGTACCATTTTCATGATGGATTCTTGTTTCGAGCTAACAAGTTGTGTGTTCCAGATTTGTCCATTCGTTTGCTTTTATTGCAGGAGTCACACATGGGTGGATTGATGGGTCACTTTGGGAGAGAAAAGACTCACTTGCTGCTGAGTGATCACTTCTATTGGCCGAAGATGAGACGTGATGTTGAAAGGTTGGTGCAGTGATGTACGACCTGCCACAAGGCTAAATCAAAACTTAAACCCCACGGTTTGTACATAAGCATGGATTTTGTTTTGGGGTTACCAAGAACTAAGAAGGTGAGGGATTCAATTTTTTTTGTTGTTGATAGGTTCTGTAAAATGGCACATTTTATTCCTTGTCATAAGAGCGATGATGCGTCACATGTAGCTGACTTGTTTTTCAGGGAAGTTATGAGGCTACATGGAGTGCCAAAGACCATTGTTTCAGACCCACAAACTGATGGACAAACCGAAGTGGTCAATCGCACGCTATCCATGCTGCAGCAAACAATGATTAAGAAGAACCTGAATGAGTTGGAAGATTGCTTGCCACATGTTGAGTTTGCATATAACAGGGCAGTCCACTCTACAACGCAGTTGTGCCCTTTCGAAGTTGTGTATGGATTCAAACCAATTGCTCCATTCGATTTGCTACCACTTCACCTCCAAGAATGTACAAATATGAAGGCCTCCAATCGTGCTAACTATGTGAAGAAAATCCACCTGAAGACAAATCAAGAGATTGAGAAGAAATCTCAGTACTATGCTGCCAAAGCGAACAAGAACCGCAAAAAGCTAATCTTTGAGCCCGGTGATTTTGTTTGGGTGCATCTTCGAACGGACAGATTTCCTGAGAAGAGAAAGTCTAAGGCCTCCTTTGGAACGCGGGAATTATTCCCATTCCCTACGTTTTTCCTGTGAAATTGAACTGATTCCTATAAAATTCCTGTGAGATTCCTGTAAAATTCCTACGTTCCAAAGGAGCCTTAAGTTGCTGCCAAGAGGAGATGGTCCATTCAAGGTTATTGCAAGAATGAACGACAATGCTTACAAGATTGAGCTTTCGAGGGATGATTATGCAGCAAGCAACACGTTCAATGTTGCTGATTTGTCCCCATTCTTTGGTTCTGAAGAATCAGAGTCGAGGTCGACTCCTTTCAAGAAGGGGAGGATAATGAGGACCCCTCATGACACTCCTTTGATCAATGATGAGCAAAGTCATGGACCATGTGCCATGCCAACTCCACATGTTGAGTAAGACAACCTCAAATACAAAGGACAAATGACTAGAGAAAGAGTGAAGCAATTACAACTTGAGGTGAATCTATTACTTAATACTCATGAGAATATATCTTCTAACAACAATGTACTACCTAATAGAGATGCATTGCTTGTTCTCAGGTTTGAAGCACAAGTGAGGATGGGTATTCAAAGGGAGCAAGTTGGAGATGATGTTCAGATGTCTAGATTCTCACCTTCAAGTTCACAGCACAATCTGTATTATTTTAGGCGGTTTCACTCCAAGTTTTACATATAGATGGAAAGCTTTAGAAGTCTACTTTCATATGCAACATCCATTGGAGCTGTGGAGAGAGTTATGCACGTTTTAGTGGAGACTGCTTCAGGCCCACGAGTTTTTGGGCTGAACGAATTAGATAAAGCTTTGGGCCCAACTAGGAGGGGTATTCCTAGTATAAATAGAACTTGAACCCCTGCTGAAACCCTAACCACGAATTGAACTCAGAAAATAGAGAAAAGCCAAGTGCTCTTGTCCTTAGGATTGTGCCACAGCTGCTCCTTGAGGATTGGGAATGTTTCTCTACCATTTGTTCTTGTGTTTCCTTGTGATTTGAAAGAGCATTGCCTCTACCTTGCGTGGTTCAGGTTAGGCATCGACCAAAGCGTGTGGTTGGGCGAAATCTTTTGTCACAGGTGGCTGCTTGGGCAGTTGTTGGTGCCATCGATTCGTTAGCATGCACGCATCAAGGTTACTATAAGCTCTCCAACCTTGGAACTCACATGTGTACTCTCATTAGGGAAAAGGACAACTTTAAGAACTTCACCATGGATGAAGTACTTGGAAGACTTCGTGCACAACAAGACCAAGATGAAGAAGCAAGAAGAGCCAACTCACTAATCGACAACACCACTTCTAAAGACAAGGGCATAGCCCTCGAAGCTAAAGAGAAGAAGATGTTCGTTGAAAGCTCAAGTGAAGATGAGATTGATGATGAGGAGTTCGCCTTGCTCATGAGAAACTTCAAGAAGTTTGTGAAGAAGGGCGGATTCCACAAGAAGAGCTTTAACAAAGGTAAAACTAGAAAATCTAAGAGAATTTGTTATGAATGTGCAGAGGAGGGTCATTTAATTGCAAAGTGCCCAAACGCCAAGAACAAGGAGGAGAAGGAGAAGAAAAGTGACAAAGAGTACAAGAAGGACAAAGGCAAGAAGTACAACAAGTACAAGGAACAACCATACATAGGTCAAGAATGGAACTTCGACTCCGACTCCGACATCGATGATGGTGGCATTGCTACATTGGCAATTGGCATTAGTCCAACAAACACTTCACTCATCGGAAGCTTGAGCGAAGATAAGAAAGAAGTTGCACCCGTGTGCCTTATGGTGAAAGGGTCTAAGGTATCTAAATCTAAATGCATCATCTCTTGTAATAGTGAAGATGAAAATGATGCGACCAGCTTACTTGAATTAATGATCATACTTGAAAAACAAAAGGAAGAAATAGAGAGGCAAGAGGATATTCTTGAGAAGCAAGAGGACTTGCTCATTTTTAAGAAGAAGAGAAATCTTGATCTTGAGAATATCCTAGCTCTTGAGAGAAAGAAAGTAGAAGAGTTAACTAAAGTTTGGCTGAAGTTAATGATGTAAGCAAAACTTGTAGGTTCACTAATGACGCACTTCAAGAGGAGTTTATTCTTCTCACAAAGTGCAAGTTAGCGAACTTAACAGAGAAGCATCTTTCTTGAAAGAAGCGTCTTGCCCCATTTGCCTGTTTCTTGTGACAGGTGCAAAGATGTTGAGATTGAAAAGATCATTGAAAATGAGAAGATTCTTGTGAACCTTCAAGAGTAAATCAAGACTCTCAATGCTCAAGCTCAAAAAGCAAAGTCTCCATCCAACAAGAGAAAGCCAAGTATGCAATACACAAACACTAGACGTCCGCATGTCAAGAATGGCATTGGTTACGTGAAGGGTAAAAGCCATAATGCAAGAGAGAACAAGAATGGTAATGGGTTTGCGAAGTTCAGCAAGGGAGGAAGTTACAAGATCAAGAATGAAGCCTCTCCAAAGCTCTCTCCATATGGCACTAATGCATCTCATTTCACTAAGCTTTTTTCATGATTTTGATGCATCCTATGTGCTAACCAAGAATTCTCGTGGTGAAGTTATTGCTAAATATGTTGGGCCACGCCACAAGAACACTAAGTCTTGTGTGTGGGTGCCAAAGAGTACTCTTGTCACTAATATGAAAGGACCCAAACAAATTTGGGTACCTAACAACAAGACCTAATTTGTTTTGTAGGAATACTCCTCCGGTGGAAGAAGATGATTGATTGATAGTAGGTGTACAATCACATGACCAGAGAGGAAAAGAAGTTCTCATCTGTTGAAGAAGACAAGTAACAAAGTGATGACATCATCTTCAGAGACGACAGCAAAGGTAAGGTAATTGGTCTTGAAAAAGTTGCTATTTCCAATGACCTATCCATTATAAATGTCCTTTTGGTTGAATCTTTGAGCTACAATTTGTATCCATTTCACAATTGTATGAGATGGATTACAATTGTTTGTTCATAAGTTATGATGTGACCATATAAGAGAGGGAGTTGTACTGTGGATTTAAAGGCTACTTGAAAGAAAAACTTTACTTAGTAGACTTCACAAGTAGTACCGAATATGTGTCTTGTTGCCAAGTCGACACTGGGTTGGTTGTGGCATCGCCGTCTAGCCCATGTTGGCACGAGGAACCTTCATAAACTTCAAAAAGAGGGGGTCATATCATAGGACTAATGGATGTTTGCTTTGAGAACGACAAAATTTGCAGCGCATGCAGAGCCGGAAAGCAAGTGGGAGCAAGTCATTCAACCAAGAACATAGTGACAACAACAAGACCATTGGAGATGCTACATATGGATTTATTTGTCCATGTGGCATATATTAGCATTGGTGGTAATAACATGGTCTCATTATTGTTGATGATTATTCTCACTTCACTTGGGTATTCTTTTTGATAATGGTGAAACAAAAAGTGTGCTCAAAATATTCTTGAAAAGAGCTCAAAATGAGTATGAAGTAAAGATCAAAAACATAAGTAGCGACAACGGCACGAACTCTCAAGTTGAAGAATATTTTGATGAAGAAGGCATCAAGCATGAATTTTCAGCACTCTACTACCTTCAACAAAATGGGATTGCTGAAAGGAAGAACCGCACACTCATTGAGATGGCAAGAACAATGCTTGATGAGTACAAGACGCCCGATCATTTTTTAGTTGAAACTATCAACACCGCATGCCATGCAAACAATTGCCTATATCTACATCAACTCTTGAAGAAAACCCCTATGAGCTTCTCGTCAGTGACGAGCCAAACATCTCTTACTTTTGAATATTTGGAAGCAAGTGCTTTATGCTAAACAAGAAATCGAAATCTTAGTTTTCTCCTAAAGTGGATGAAGGGCTCTTTCTTGGTTATGGATCAAACGCCCACGCCTATCGTGTGTTTAACAAAAGCAATGGTTGCGTTGAAATTGCACGTGACGTGATGTTTGATAAATCTAATGGCTTCCAAGAAGGGCAAGATGTTAATTAAATTACAGAGGATGAAGAAGCTTTAGAGATAGCAATAAAGAAAGTGACACTTGGAGAAATAAAGCCTCAAGAAAATCAAGAGTCATCAACTACAACAAGTCAAGAAGAACATGGCCTAAATGAAAGTGAAGAGCAAAACAATGAAGTACATCAAGAGATCAATGAAGAAGAAGATCAAAGCGATAGGCTGGCAACTCATGATCAACACATTGATGAAGACAATGAAAGAACAAAGCACCGAGTACAACATTCGCGAGTGCATCAAACTGTGCAACGAATTCACCCTATTGAACAAATTCTTGGCGATATCGGCAAAGGGGGTGGAGGATGCTCTAAACGACTCGAACTGGATAATGGCTATGCAAGAAGAACTCAACAACTTCATAAGGAACGAAGTATGGACTTTGGTGGAAAGGCCCAAGCAAAACATTGTTGGAACCAAGTGGGTATTTCACAACAAGCAAAATGAAGATGGTGTTGGTAAGAAACAAAGCAAGACTAATGGCAAAAGGATACTCTCATGTCGAAGGATTAGATTTTGAGGAAACCTATGCTCTCGTAGCTAGACCTGAGTCAATTCATTTATTACTTTCTTTTGCTACTCACCATGATTTTAAGCTATTCCAAATGGATGTGAAAAGCACCTTTCTCTATGGCCCAATCAAGGAAGAAGTATAAGTTGAACAACCACCAAGCTTTGAAGATCAAATGTACCTAATGTACAAACTCCATAAAGCTCAATACAGCTTGCAGCACGCGCCCAGAGCATGGTATGAATTCTTGAAAGACTTTCTCATTAAGAAGCGTTTTAGGATAGGCAAGGAAGATTCTAACCTTTTTGCAAAGAAAGTTTCGAATGATATTTTTGTGTGCCAAATATATGTCAATGACATAATATTTGGTTCTACTAACAAATCTCCTTTATGGTTAGTCCAGCAAGTTAATGACCAAAAGGTTTGACATGTCCATAATGGGAGAACTAACCTTCTTCCTAGGATTTCAAGTGAAGCAACTAAAGGAAGGGACTTTTATATGTCAAGCTAAGTATACTCAAGATATGATCAAGAAGTTTGACATGGCAAAGGCTAAGCCAATGAAGACTCCAATGCCTACAAATGGTCATCTTGACCTCAACAAGAAGGACAAATCCGTCAACCAAAAGGTATACCATTTCATGATTAGAGCCCTCCTTTACTTATGTGCATCTAGATCTGATATCATGCTTAGCGTGTGTCTATGTGCAAGATTTCAAGCTGATACTAAAGAATGTCATTTAATGGCCGTGAAGAGAATCTTACCATATTTAGTTCACACACCAAACCTAGGATTGTGGTAACCCAAAGACTCAAAATTCAATCTCACTGGCTATTCTGATGAGGATTATGCCAAATGTAAAGTTGATCGAAAGAGCACATCGGGGACTTGTCAATTTTTGGGAAGGTCCCTAGTTCTTGGTTCTCTAAGAAACAAAATTTAGTTGCTCTATCCATAGCCGAAGTGGAGTATGTTGCAGCCAAAAGTTGTTGTGCTCAACTTCTATGGATGCGACAAACTCTAAAGGATTATAGTTACACTTTGAACCATATTCCACTCTTATGTGACAATGAGAGTGCCATAAAGCTTGCTTACAATACCTGTGAGAACTATGAACCAAACACATAGACATCTGGTACCATTTCCTAAGAGACCACTCCATAAAAGGGGACAGAAATATCCCATTTGTCCACATAGAAGCAACTAACCGATATCTTCACCAAACCTTCACCAAACCACTAGATGAGAGACACTTTTTTGAACTTAGAAATGAGCTAAATATACTTGATTCTTGGACGTGGCTTGAAATGTTGCACATCTGTTGTGTCCTAGGTTAGATCTTTGAAAACAAAATGTTTGCAAAATTTCTTGTGTGTTTTGTTTTGAAAACTCAAAAATGATTTGCAAAATCTATTATGGCAAGTGTGATCATAGTTGATTATTTGATTGTTCCTGGTTACACTTGGCATAATTGTGTTTTCAAAAATTTGTCTAAAAGGATCACTTTCCTTCTTTTTTAGATCCATTGCTTGATTCAACCTTGCAAGTACCAGACAAGTCCATGCGCTGGACAAGTCTGCCAAAGGACAAATGCTTGGACCCGGACATATCCGGACCACAGGTTCCTATTTAAACCCCAAACAACCTCTTTCATTTTCTCTCTCGCCAACGACTCTGGTGGCGATCTGACAATTCGACCAGTGGAAAGTTAGTCCCCTCCATGGAAAAGCTTCTCTACCCTCGGACTAGTCCGGAACCTCAAGAGTCTGACCTCTTTTTGCTCCTGTTTGAAGGTAGACTCTTTTCTAAGGTTTGAGTATGAAATATGGTTGTTCCCATTCATAGTTTTCAAATCCCATCCATGAGGTCACTCCTAGCTAGGATGCTATAAGTGCTTTGTATGCAATATGGTTAGGAGTTGTGGGCAGATCTATGAGTTGTGCAAATTATTCTTTTTGTGCACTGTTGAGCTCTGGACAAGTTCGGACTGTCGGACTAGTCCGCTTGCGGACAAGTCTTCTGTCCCGAACAACTTCGGGTGAGACAGACCAAATTGAACATGCAATAAATATTGGATCATCCATCCTCAGACTCCTGCTAGGACTCCTCCTTCCATCTCACGTGGTAGAAGTGGGCTGTTCATGATTCTCAAAGGTTTCTTTCGGATTTGCCAGAACAATGTTGCCCGAGCTCACCAAGAGAAGATTGTCAGGAAAAAGAACACCAAAGCTATGAAGGAGTGGCAACGACAGCAAGGCAATCCTCGATCCTTGGACAGCTCAGATATTGATGAAGTTCCTTCTATATTTGATCCATTTGCTGATCTCACAGTTGAGGAACTTTTCATACTTTGGACAGCCGCAGGATGAGGATTCGGATGAGATTGAGAAGGTTGGGGAGGATGATGGTGATGAGGAATCGGAGTAGTGGCTGCTATCTCTCTCTCTCTTTTCTGTCTTTTTGTTGTCTTGATGCCAAAGCTGATCTGGACATCATACCTTCTAATGAGGACTTCAATAAAATATTCACACACGATGGATACGGACTTTAGAACAGTACAAACTTGCAACGGAAGCCATGACTTCATATGAAATCCAATTTGGGTGTTTAAGTACATTCTGGAAAGCTCGTGAAGCCTACTTTCGAATGGATCCAACAAAACCTTTATACCGTATAGTAGTCAGTGCTAATCATTATTTTAATACAGAAAGTGCTGCGTCATCCCAACTTAAGCCGTTGGCATATGTATCAAGTTGAGCCCATTAGGGGTGTGTCATAGGGTTTGAGGATGACCACAGCATCCTCTGGTCGTCCTCCACCCTATTTAAAGGTCCAGCTGCCACCAAGAATAGTGAGTTTTTTTTTGTTATAGTTTACCTCGACTTTCTGATCTTCAGTTGTGTTCAAGGACCACCTGTTATATAGTTTTTGAGAACCTCACATTTGAGAGATTTCTGGTTTGCCACATCTTATTGTTGCTTGTTCTTTGATTGTTTGCAGCGATTGAACCTCGTGTTCAAGTTGATCTTGCTATTCCAACGAGGTCAATAACCATTTGGAGTTCGTTCTGCGATTGCTAAAGCGCACACGACCTGTTGTATTCGCATTGTGAGGGTCGACTCCACCAAATCGATAGTTATCACCTCACCGAAAGGTCGGGCACCTCGAATTTTATCATGTGGTCTCAGCTTCCCAGTTGCTCGGTGAGATCTACCCCTCTTTTTTGTAGTTTTATTCATATTCCTACTATCTACATAAAAGCCAAACAAAAAAAAATCTTGAATCATTCCTACTGTCCTAGACCTTTGAGCCTGTGCATCACTCTTTTCGATGCTTTGCATTGTTGAATTCGAAATTGCATCATCATGTCATTTTGCTGGTCTTAGCGTTTCATCCATTAGAGTTTTGAGTTCTTGTCACATCCTTGGATCATATCTAGAATAGAAAGAAGAAATCAATCTAGATCCAAGATTGTTGCAAATAACATATTTGGTTACTAGATCTCTGTTGTATGTTTGGAACATTTTTGTACAATCTGGAAAGATCTCTTTGTCATCATTCCAACGGATCCACACTTCCAAAAAATTCCACCCGAGCGCGTCGCAATCACAAAAAAGATCTGATATCTGCTATCTGCATTTTTTTATCTCTGTATTCATTCCTTCCAAAAGGAAAAAAGAACATAAAGAAAGAGAAAAGGAAGGAAAGGAAAAGAAAAGAATAGAAAATAAAGTGGCAGCAAAATAAAATAAAAGAATAAAAGAGAGAGAGAAGTAGTGCGAGTTGTAGTTGCTGTTGTCCTGAGCCTTTTGTATCATTGGTATGACTCTTTTGTGTCTAGGCTCGCATCACTAAGAGGGTTTAGCCTAAGATCAGCTCTGTACCATCGCTGAACACTTATTCAACATTGCAATTGTTGAATTGATTGGGCTAACCCTTGCTAAAAAGTGAAACTATCCTAGCTCCACAGATTTCTACAGCAAACAGAGTTTATATCCGTGGCAATTGCTCCATCAATCTTCGCTGGTTGACATCGTTGGTTGCAAATCACCACAGCTAGTTTGGTAAGAACACGTAAGAACTTGGTTGCTTGGCTTGAGGGAAACCGAATTGGACACAACCTAGCTCGTTGTCAATTTGTTTTACTGTTTGCTAACCATGATAGGAACAATCATGAAAAAGGGAGCTGGTGGCTCACACCCCACCAAAATGTGAATATGCTTCAACATGAGGTAAATGATGATATTTTGCATCTCATCAGTTCGTTAATACTTCTTTTGCTGAGAAATTTGGTCCTCATATATACATTGATTGGAAGCTGAATGTAGATAAAGAATTGATGAACATGACTTGTCCGAAAAAGAAAAGATTTACATTGCCTCTAATGTTTTGACTGAAAGAGCTTTGCTTGAATGGAAATATATTTGTAGGCACAATAAAGTTCCAGAATCTTGGAAAGACTTCAAATGTCATTTTCTAGATGTTTTTATTCTTGCATATTATGCTAATCATTATCTTGCCAAATTAGACAACTTGAAGCAAGATAGTATGACTGTTAAAGAACACTTTCATAATTTTAAGGTTTGTGTCATGTTTGGTGGCTTAGACGAATGCCGGAAAGATACAATGAGTAGGTTCATGGAAGGTCACAATTTTGAAATCCAAATTTTATTCATCTCTAGAACTTACTATTCAATCTCGCACTTTTATTTGCTTGCTTGTAATGCTGAAAATCAACTTTTATCGTCTAAAAATACAAGCATGAATAATCACCATCACAAATTTGTGAAATGTATTGCTGATGTGCCTTTGTCACAAGGGAAATATGATAAAGAAGAGTTGTGTGATACTTTATCTCTTACTACAACAG
>BCLG01003530.1:0-21358 GCA_001602295.1 Zoysia matrella
GGGTCGGCGCCGCGCTCGGGGCCTGCTGCGCGTACACGCTCACGGCGAGGAGGGCCATGAGGGCGGCGACAACGGCGAAGCGAGCCATCTGCTGGTTTGCGGTGGTGGGGTACTGGAGGTGTGCGAGCGGCCGCTAGTGCTGCTGCTTGGTGTATGTGCCTGAAGGCTTGGAGCAATGGAGCTGTGGTGGAACTGTGGGCTCGAGCAGCGAGTTGTGATGGATGGTGCAGCGAGGGACGGAGCGTCTATTTATAGCGGGAGCACGGCTCAGGCAAAGTCGGTTTGGCAACAGCTGTAACGTTCACGTCTCATGGATGCCGTTGCGAAAAGCCGTGGCCACCGACGCGCGGGGGCAAAGACGTGCGAAGACCAACTGTCGTGTCGCGGCGTCATGGAGCGGCGGTAAGCCTCATTTGCTCGGCGGGGCCGGGTCACAGCCGTAGTCCAGCTAGCCGTTGTGGTCGGTTTGAATAAGTTTAACGGGCACGCGACGCGTTCTGACAGATGGCGCGAGTCGCGGCGTCAGCGCATCGGGACGCAGGATTTTGTGTCAGGGTAACGACCATTTGAAGATTCCACCTACGCGTCGTACTGAAGCGGGTACTGCACGCGGGTGTCTCCGGCAACGTCGCCGCCGACGCCGCAGCAGCTGCGCATTACCTTTCGCTTTCAGCTTTGGAGCGAGCCAGCAAAAGGAAAGCAAAATTTGGGATGGCTGCCAAGACCTTTCATTCAAGAAGGTCCTTCCCAAGAGTCGTGAGGTGTGAACCGTCGAGTCCCCTGCGAGCGCCGAGCGCCGTGTCGATCTATAGACACGGAGAAGAGTTTATCGCCTTCAAGCAACCGCGTGCCGTGTGTTCTGGACGCGTCTCCCCTCATGTGTAGGTTCAAACCAGCTGGAGGAGAAGTACGCAACCTTGGTTAAGGACAGACATGTGGCGCGTCAACAAGGCCCATTTCAAGCGGTAATTCCTAACAGGCTCATCATGATGCCCGTCTCTCTCTTTTAGCAAGCTCGTCAGAAGAAGCCCGCAGAAGTTGAATGGGCCTCACTGGGCCACCGAAGCATGTTTCCAGGCACTACTCCGAAATCGCATTGACGACCCAAGCCTGAGATTGCGCGTTTGAGTCAGAAGCTTGCTTTGTTTACAGAGAACCGACAAAAACGTACTATTAGCCGTAGCAGCTCTACAACGGCCACCAGAACCGAGTGAATGGCCGACGACGTAACTGTCGTGGCGCGGTGTCAAGGGAACCGATCACATTTCGAACACAGAACTGAACTGAACCGAACGCATGCGTCCGTCTCTCTGGGTAGCCGCTAATCAATCAACGCTACGCTACAGCATCACCGGATAGACTCCAACGCATTCGTCCATTGAGATGTCACGTAGGAGTACTCCACTCAATATGGGAGGAGTGGTTGGTAAGCAAGCTAGCGCATAGGCTATCCCGGTAGGGATCGATGTAGGTGCATGACCATCTGATCGGTGTTATTGCGCGGTCGTACACCTGCTTCCATGCTTGTGGACGATTGATCCCATCATCACGCTAGTAAAGTCTTCTTTGGCCGGTGGCTGTTCGTGGATAATGATGACCTCATGCACTGCTACTACTACTACTCAACCCGCAAAGATGACTCTCTTTTCTGGAACAGTACAGATATTAGTGCTTCTGTTCTTATCATCTCGCGAGTCTTGAGGAGCAACTTGCACATCTGTGAAGCACGCACGTTACCACGCTAGCTAGTGTGCCGAAGGAGTAGTAGCACCTGTCGACTCAATAGTCGCGCGTTTGTTGTTGCATGGCACGTCCCTTCTCCGATTCCCAGCCCGTTCCTATCATCTGATAAAGCGGGTCGAGCCGGGACCAGATTTGACCCCAACAGTTTCGAGTCAGTAGGCCTCCAGCGTTGAAAAGTCTCTAGCCGATCACGACGGACGGGTACATCGTACATGTTGCTGCCTGTTCTCCAAACTCGGCTGGTACTTGGGGCCGTGCAGAGCGCGCGTTTTCCGCCATGCTCGCCGTCAGCGTCGTCGTGAACCCGAGCTTATATTGTCCTCTTTGTGGGAACAGAAGCCACGGCGGGCGCGATTGGATCGGGTCCGGTGAATCCGTGAAGTAAATTCACTGGATGAACAGTACAGTGAATTTGGATAAATTTTTAACCGTTTGATCTGAAATCGACGTTTCAGATTCACTGTTACAGTAGATATGAACAGTGTAAAGTGAACAGTAATTTCGCTGCATGAATCGTGAATTAGTTCTTTTTAAGTACTAATTAATAGTACTGTAGCGCTACTAACAAGTCATCTTTTTTAAGGACTAATTAAGAGTACAGTATCCCATTTTTACCTTCACTTGAGGGATCCGGATCCCGAGTCGAGTGCCTGTCTTTTTCCTGGCGGCGGCTGCATTGGCAGGCGGGCGCGGGGCGCATCACTTTTTGTGACCCGCACTCGTCGCCTCAGCTTTTCTACTCCCAGCCATTCAGCGCCGGGCAGCAGTGGAAAACCGGAGCCGGGGCTGGGTTGGCGGCATGGCCGAACGCGAACGGCAGTTCCTTCCGCCGCAGCAGCCAAACGGTTGGCGTCGCTGTCAACAGAGCGTCCGTGGTCCTGGCACTAGGGAGTGCACTGGCACTTTAGTTGTTTCATGCATCAATCCATCAATCAAGCGGCTGTTTCACAGAGACTTTTGGGGCCAAAAGGGGTTCTTCCATGTCCGCCCTGCTTTTCACAGCTCCGGACTAGATTCCCGGCTCGCCCCGTTTTGAGAGGCTGGAAAACGGAGGCAGGGGCTAGCTAGCTTTGGTGCTTTGCTGCTGTTTCCTTCTCCCTCCGTTTTTTAACTGTCGTGGTTGTTGATTTCAAAATTTAATTTTAACTATTTATTTTATTTAAAAAATTAATTTAAATATTTAAAATAATAACTCGTGATTCTACTTGAATAATAAAGTAAATTATAATAAAGTATATAATATTTATATAAAAAAATAAATTAAATAGTTAAAGTTGATGTATCAAGTCAATGGCGACAATATTTTAAAAACTGAGAAAGAATGCTTGAGTGACTTGTTTTCGACAGTTTCAATTTTACAGTCAGTCATCGGCTGTTTAGTCTGCTACTTCATCCAAGATAGTGCTTTTGTTTTGAAAAGAAAAAGGGACAAGATAGTGCCAAATTCATTAATTAAAGAATAATTTACAGAATGGGGCTGAAGGACCCGAATTACAAGGTTGAGAGACTAATAAAACATTAGAAGTGGTCGCATGGATAAAGCTGCGCGAGGTGTCAGACTCCGACCAACATCCAAGTCTGCGCCTCTTCTTTGATCTTCGTTATCAGTGAAGCCGCTGATAGTTCTTTATGATCAAAGATGCGTGCATTTCTCTTCTTTTAAATTTCCCAATTTGTCAAGAGTATGAGCATGCAGATTCCCTTCTTCGGAGCTCCTTGCAACGTGGCAAGACGGAGCCACCACTCTAGAAGAGATTCCAGTTGAGGCCAATGGTCAGGTTGTGTATGGGAGACGCCTGTCCATTGTGCAATTTCTTCTCAAATTCGTCGAGTAAATCTGCAATCTAGAGCATGTATTACACCATCTCAGTTGTGTGCTGACAGAGCGGATAGAAGGTATTATTCTGCCAACCAAATGCGATTTTGCACCACCAGCCATGCAAAAATTTTGCATTTGAGAGAGACCCAGAGGTCCAGATGAAGGTGTTGTAAGTTGTTTTGAGGCCCCGAAGAACTATCCAAGATAGTACTTGTACTATCCAAATGTGGAGTAAGAGTAGCGTCGCACAAGAAGCTAGGAGGTTGCAAAGCGCAGCGGCGGTGCTAGACGTTACGATTAGGGGTGTTAATAGGTTAATTTAAAGTTAACTTGTGAACTTTTTTTTATTCAAAAAATAAACTAGTTTTTGAAACGTGAAAGAGATTCTGAAAAGCTAGTTTATTTTGTTGAACGGTAATTTAATTGATTTTAGTTTTCACCCCTACACACGATACAGAGTTTTGTCTTGTTTTGTGTGCGCGTGAAGCTAGCTCAAACGGTAACTAAAAAGCTAGTTTTTAGCTCAAACTAAAAATAAACAAGCTACTCTGATGCTTCGAATGCGTGCCGGATGCAAGCTCCTCCTAATGCACGCGTACCAGCCGTCGCTATCGTACCCGGGATATATAGTACTTCATAGGAGTATTTTCGGTCTGCCCTCCCAGGCCCAACGACACGGACACATTGAATCGGGAAGGCATCTAGAACGTCTAACTGACACATGTATTGCCGTGACCGTGATGCACGGATACTTTTACAGTACTCGAAGTTTTTTTTTTTTCATTTTGGGGTCGTCGTCCACTCGTACACAACTGCAGCATCGCAGCCGCACTTTAGGACCTCACAGTCCCCTACTAAACCTTTAATCTGTCTGCGGGCCCCGCAGCGCGGTTCTGCGCTGGAGTGAGGTGCCATTTTCGCCAGCACAGTGTGCGCCACGTTTCGCCACCAGGTTCGCTGGACAAAACCGCCATACGTTCTCGTTGTTTGGTCTGTGGCTCTTGAGCTTGAAGAACATGGTTCCTGTTCAACAGAACATGCGTTTAACGCATAAAAAATACAGCCGGAGCCGATCAGCCTAATTTTGTTACACGATGTGGGCGACTAAGAAGATGTCACGCACATGATGCAGCATCCTTGCAACATCACTGGAATTTTGATGGGATTTTATTAGTAGAGATTAGCTTAGTTGGTAAGATGCGTACTGGCAGCATCATGTGTGAAGTGTCGCTTGAACAATTTCGTGGAAAGGGAGAAAAATATTCTCTCATTTTTTAAATTAGTGTTATCGTTGACTTTTAAAGTCAACTTTGACTATTTATTTTATTAAAAAAATTTATTTAAATATGTAAAATTTTAAGTTGTAATTTAAACAACTTTAATGATAAATCAAATTTTATCAAAATATATAAAATTTATCAATTTTTTTTAATAAAATAAATAGTTAAAATTAAATTTAAAATTCAACAGGAAAAAACGGAGGGAGTACAACTTTTCGAGCGTCGACTACAGTGGCCTGAGTTCACATTCTGTAGAGAAGTGTATGATCCGTGCCAGTTGGCGTGGTTGAGGCAGCCTCTGCTGGGACGTTACTTGCTTCAAAGGACAACGTACCTGGATGAAAAGCATCTCTTCTTTTTTCAGAAGGCACAACTGACTTATGGGCAGGCAGAAAAGTTGAATAGTTGCAAGAAAGGTTATAAAATATGCGCCATTGTTCTTTTGCAAAGCAAGTTAACTAGGTTTGGCCGAGTTTAATCAAGACTATACACCTAGTATATTACTCCTACTTGCCTAGCTAGATTTCAGGGACTCACTCAAATAGAAAATTTTAAGGGAAGAGGTGCCTTTTCTTCTTCTCTGAGTTAAATAATACTAAGAAAGAACAAGGTTACAATTACATAGTGGAGTACATCAACAAATTCATTTCTCTGGCACATGGCATCGCGCCACGGCCAACCGACGAGACGCTCCGTTTTTATTTATACCACACCCATGGCGTCTTTCAGGAGCGTTTGCCTCTGCGAGTCTCCTCACACTGCCCTGCACTCCTGCTCAGCAACGGAGAAGAGGGAGTCCACTCGCCGAGCATCTACTTCACGATTTACGAAGTGAGGCTAAGCCATCGCCGCCGACAAACAAAAGCGCCAGGAAAGGCCTCTGGTTTGGTTCGCGCGTGCAGGGGCAAGCTCCGCATCTTCGTCTTCCTTTCCAAGGCTCCCCTCCCCGGCGGCCCCATCTCAAAATTGGAATCAGAGCCATTTCCAAATCCTTCCTGAGTTGCCGGTCCCAAATGAAGAGGCAGTCGAAGCAGAGGCTCACCAGCAGCCATGAATCCACCGGGACAGGTACAATTGCTGCCGGATCTCCTCTGGTTTATGTAAAAGTACTCATGATAGCGTATGTGATGTCCGTGACTGAGAGACTAGCATGTTTACTACTCCTAGCCTCCTGTGTGTCGATGGCTTGAAAAGCGTGCGTCCTTTTGCATGTGTGCGTTGCTCATTTCTGCATTCCATTTCTTTGCAATTAACAAACTCGGATGTCAGAGAGAATGTTCCGATTTGAGTATGATCTCTCAGTATTTGTTAACATCAAGTGGCAACCACAACATATACTCTGCGTAGCTCAACTCAAGTGCTGAACTATGGTGGCATGGGCAAATTGCAGGGGAGGATCTCGCGTTCGCGGAGGAAGAGAACCTAACAGCGCGGAACATGGAGCGCGAGGAGACCGAGATGGAAGACGTGGACGAGGACGATGACGAACCGGCCCGCGGGCGCTCGACGTGCGGGCTGGGCGAGAAGAAGCGGCGGCTGGCGCAGGAGCAGGTGCGCGCGCTGGAGCGCTGCTTCGAGACGGACAACAAGCTTGACCCGGACCGGAAGGCCTGCATCGCGCGCGACCTCGGTCTGCAGCCGCGCCAGGTCGCCGTCTGGTTCCAGAACCGCCGCGCCCGGTGGAAGACCAAGCATCTCGAGCGCGACTTCGCCGCCCTGCGCGCGCGCCACGACGCGCTCCGAGCGGACTGCGACGCGCTCCGCCGCGACAAGGACGCCCTCGCCGCTGAGGTATACGAAATTGCCGACACGACTCACATCACGCGTCCGTCACGGTGAATGTTGGCAGCTAACTTGTCAGTTGGCACTCATGTCACTTGCGTGTGTCCGCAGATACGGGAGTTGAGGCAAAAGCTATCCAATCCGGAGCCAACGGTGAAGGTGGAGGCTACCGGCAATGACGCTGCGGAGGACCGCCAAGGGACGGTCGGCGCATCAGCCAGGGCGGTCTACAAGGACGGCTCCTCGGACAGCGACTCCAGCGTGGTGTTCAACGACGTCGAGGCGTCCCCGTACTCAGGCGCCGTGTTCGAGCAACCGCCACAATCGGGGGGCTTCGTGGGGTTCGGTGGATCGCTCATAGATTCGGCGGCCGCGACCATGGCCTGCTCGTTCCTCCCTCCGTTCGGGACGAATTGGCATCACGGGTCCGCAACATACCCGTGCCACCCATACAAGGGTGGCGGTGACAGCTTTGGACTCACGGAGGAGTGGCTCGCTGGCTCAGATGTGATCAGCAGCGACGGCGTGGCCGGTTTCTTCGCCGACGACCACGCCTCCAGCTTCAACTTTAGCTGATGTGCGAGCGGCGCCGAGGGCTGGGACTGATCGAACGAGGTTTTGATCTCCATGGTTAGTGTAAGAAGGTGAAACTCTGGTCGAATTGTACATTCATGGGTGGTAAATTTCCAACAGTAAGTACTGGCACATCTCGTAGTGGCACCGGCACGTCGCGCGGGAAGCAGAGCAGTAGCAAGCAACGATAAAATCGAGACATGCTGACGGGATGGTGGAAGCATGATGTAAATCCTGGCCTCATAGTCGTATTGATCCTTTTGGACTTTGGAGGCCATCAGGGCCTGAAAGCCAAGAATCGACGATGGCAACGTACGAAAGCCAGTGAGGCAAATAAGCAGGCCGCTATTTCAGCTAGAGTTGTGATACCCAATGAAATAAAAACTTTTCTTGAGTATAAACAAGAGTCTAGCTATTCGTCGTACTTGTGTTTGAGAAATCATATGGAGGTACGGTATATATCTTCAGAGTATAAGAAGATACTACTTTGTAAACATTGGTAGAAGGTATTAATATAGAAAATAATCGTCTTGATTTGTCAATGTGGTGGCAAAGATAGCGGAAGATTCATGGCATGTGATGCGCAGCTTGGAGCTTGAGACTACGGGCTGGCTGGCTAACATGGTAGCATGTTCCCCTTCCACCGCACAAAAGAAATGTACCACATCGCACTAAAAAACCTCCGGAAAGCAGAGAAATGAAGCAAAAGAGCGATAAGATAAAATTTTCATTAGGGGAAGATAAAAAGCGAGATGCAAAAAGATGACCTTTCACTCACAGAATCAATTTAGCAAATGACCAAAGCAGGCGGACGAAGAAAGAAACGGCGACGCTTTGTTACCGTTTTTAGAAAACCCGGGAAAATGTCTCATCAGCTTGGAAGAAAAACTTGGGCTTCAGTTTCTGAAAAAAGTGTTTAAAATTTGAGTGGTTTTCAGCCGTGTCAAAGAAGGTTACGCCAGCGTTTGGTACGCGTCGGTTTCGCTTGTGGGGCAGAGGCACCGCAAAATATACTTAAACACTGGAATCAAGCCAGGAACAGGGGTGATATTTTCATACGGGTGAGACGTCACCAAATTAAAAGGAAAGGGACGGACCACGCCCGGCCCCTTGGAAATTTTATATGGCGCCGTGGCTGTTCGCGACGAGACATGGACATGGTATAGCGTGATTGTATAGAAAATAGGAGTGCCTTTGTCTGGATCAGAGTTTAACTTACCGTTCGAACCATAAAAACTGCTCTTGAGTGGTTTGACAAAAACTTAAAAAACCATTAAAATTGTTTATTTTTTTTTAAATTTTAAGACGGTCTGAAAGTTTCGAAAATGGTAAACTCCGCGGTTTCAGCGGTAAGCCGCTCGATTTTGCTGAAAATCGATGATAGCAAAAACCGAGCGGTTTTTGCTGAAAACCGCGTAATTTTAGCGGTAAACCGTTTAATTTATCTGAAAACTGATAAATTAGTGAAAAATAAGAAATTAGATGAAAAAGTGCTGAAAAATTAGGCATCACCTATTCTAATTTTTTTTAATATCAACATTTACAACATACTTCATCCATAAATAATCATTCATAACAAATCTAAAGTTCCGAACACAATAAATCCATACATACATATTATTCATCCACAACAAATCTAAAGTCTATACATAGTTTTCAAAGCATATTTTACTTTCAGATTATATTCCAATCAAAATATACATTGTCGCACTTTTTACTGGAGAGGAGTTGAATTTCTCTAGTAGCTAACAACTTCGCTTTGAATTTATTTTAAGATTGTTCTGTCCAAGCAGTAGTTGTCTTCTATTGTGAGTATAACATGTTATAAAATTCTGAATTTTGCCATTAGTAGACCCATATGGTGAGAGGTTCTGTGCTATGATCACCGTACGAATAATTGTAGTATTTATTACCTTGGCTGTACGATGAATCACTATTTGACACGGAATAGTACGTGCCGTAATAATGCTGCCTCTCTCCATCAATGTCCTTAGTGACTGTGGAGCAACACGATCCTCATCCTGTGTGTATAGTCTGTCTCACCTGCAAAAAAAGTAAAGTATAAGATAAATGAGTCAAAATTGATCGTATGATGTGAAAAAATTGTTACATGTGAAATGATGAGTTGTGACCGGTGCCTGTGAATCAGGAACCATACTGTCTAGTGGGTCTCCAGATGTAGTCCGAGAGCTGCTATCATTTGATTCTTGATAGAGTGGGCTTCATCAGGTGTCTACAAAATCTGTGGAGTCATCACTGTCTACATTCTTATTTTTCCCTTTGCTTCTTAATCTCATCTTTTTACCACTTTTTTCTGTCTTACACTTTGAACTTTCTTCTTGCCTATGTGAGTATCACCCAATCCGTTCATTCAGATATTGTTGCAGCACGAGACAAGTGCAGTATCTATCTCTCAGCGTCATCATTTATAACAAGACAGCTGGGTACAGAACTGTCAGTCTCGGTGTCCTCTTCATTAAGAATAAGGTCAGAATTGGATGTCTCATGTTCCATCTATTCTCGAATAGAATTTGAAGAATCATACAACAACAGCTCCATGAGACGAGCAAATAGATCGGCTTCTGGTGACTTATATGTTCATGAAGCATCACACATATAGATCCAAAAATTATAGTTAACATACACCAAATTATGCAATTTCTCATGTGATAATCTGTTACACATCTTCGTGTACATCAATGCAAATGTACTTCAATTGCGTTTACAACTACTGGATGATGCACACTGTAAAAATATCCGTAATGCAAGCTGCTGGAGACGAGGTGTGTCACCTCAAAACATGTTTCACCAAGCTGCAGGAGAAGTATTCTTATCAACTGTCATCCTGTTGGCCAACTCAGTGGCGAATGAATCTTGTTTTCTTCTAAAAATTTTTGCCTCATGCAGAGCCTGCACACACAAGTCGGTTGATGCTATGCGTGTAAATGCCTCTCGAATATCGTTCATCATATTTTGAACTATCCCGTAAGAATAGTGACTTTTTGAGTTCAAAGATCTAGCTGCGTATATAACAATAGTTAGATATCATTGCAGTAGAAACAAAAAATACAATAATATTTATTGTAAGTACGTATTACTTGTATTCATAAAGGTATCATTACAAATGTCCACCATCCTACGATTTATAATGTTCATGTACCTCTGCATCTCTCGCTCATCATTCTTATAAATGCCTTCATACTCATATTTACAAAAATGATATCAGAGAAGTAATTCACTCAATGTGAGGCTCTTGTCTTGATCATCAAACCAAAGAAACACGTACAAAGGTTGCACTGTATTTACCACATATTTCATTGAATCCTACTATAACATGCTTGCTAGACAGGAGTGAGCATATCTTTCGTCCTTTGTATTGGCAAATCTACTATTTAAAAATGTCTCAGATCCTATCTATGCCATGATTTTTTCTCTCTGACGAATCATACTCTCAAAAAACATATAGTTTGTGCCAAAACGTGTTGCATTCTATCTTACCAACTCACCACCAATAGCATTGGTCATTATAGAGTGCAACTGATTATGATTATACAACCAACGAGAAATATTGCGAGCTGACTATATCATAGCTTTATGCTCTGAGAACTCACCAATAGCCTTTAGCATCAGGTTGATTGTATGTGGCACACATGGTTGCCAGACAATATGAAGATACTTGTTTATTAGAAGCTTGCATGCCTTTTTATAATTTGAATCATTGACTGTAATAGACTGCACAATATTGTCTGCATCTACATCAATGCATACCTTATTTATTTTATACACAAAAATGTTTCATTGTTCAAAATATCATAGGTACAAATAAAACAAATAGTGCCATAAAATAAACATATATCTCGTACCTTAAATATGAAGTCCGCAGATTAACTGTGCCTAGTAACATCACATGATTTGTGAAAAAACATGACACCATTACAGTAGATTATAAAGTTTATCAAGCTCATCTCAATAGGACCAGTTCAAGAGTCACACGTAATCATGACACCGTACATCAGTCACTCCATCTTGAATTTATCAAATTCTTTCTTGATGTCTTACTCGTTAGCATCAACATACGTGTCATCTATTTCTCTCACAGTTGGCCTAGGCACACCCTCACCTGCAAACATCATAACACACAACATAAATATGACAAAATATAAAAAAACATGTAATATAATAAAATAAAGGTCTCATACCCTGTCTCTATGTCTCTTTTATAGCACTAACAAAGTATAGACTATCAGCTTTTCTATTAGAGATGGCTTCTGTATGAAAATTTTTTGACCATGCGCGTCCAATGGTCGACTTTGCTAGCTCGCTCTCTGCAGTCTATAGACCTGTATCGATCCTAGTTTAAATCCGTTCATTACTTGACCTTTGTGATGTGAACCTCCTCATTATGTCAAACAATTCAGACCTATCACTTCTCTGCGACGAATCAGAAGCACCTTACGATAAACCAGCACCAGCACCACCACTCTCGAACTGACCACCATACGAACGTTTACGCTGTCGAAATTTCTCCTCCTCTATAGATAACCTCATAGCAGCTTGCATCTCTTCATCGTCCTCCTCATTGACATTTCTCCGACCTGCAACCTGGTGCTGTCTAAGAGTCTGTTTAGCTCGGTCTTTTCTTCGCTCGACGGTTCTATCAAACTCCCAGCGAAAATAGTCCTGCACGTCCGTGAGAACATGAGAACATCCAACTACGCTGCTTCCACGGTGTGCCAAATATTGGTTGAATTATATAACACCACCATCTCTCTTCACAGACTTGCAATATTTGCAACGAAACTCGAGATACACGTTGTCCCCGTGCTCCCAAACCGAATTGGTCTGATCTAATATCTTACAACCAACAATACCTAAAAATAATCAACTATGTTCTAAATTTGCTGACAAATCAACCAATATTTGAACAAAAAACACAAAAACAACTATCTCATATTCTTTGCCATGGAAACCCACCAGATCGGACGGCTTTCCGCGCTAATCGAGCGGCTTACCGTGCAAATCGCGCGATTTACCTGTAGAGCCGGCTAACCGCTCTCGACGCGCGGCTTACCGTTCCAACCGAGCCGCTGCTCCAATGTGGTTTCTGGCGTGCAGGCAGCAGACGGCGTAGCGAACACGCAGTCGTAGTGCGCGAACGAAGGCGATAGAGTTGCTGTGTACACGTGAGTGAGGATAAGATTTGATTATATATTTTCCATCTAATTTTCTTTAAAAATTTTCGGCATCAAAATCAAAATATATTTAAAAACTGATTCAATTAAGAAGTTGCATTTTTCTTCTAGTTTTTTTACATATATTTTTTATTTTGAAATCTACTAAATTTTCAAAATTTTAAAAAAATTGAATTCAAAAACCATTAAAACATCCAAACGGGACCGGAGCGGTTTAAGTGATTTTCGCGAAAACCACGTGCTAAACCGCGGTTTTGCGATCCGGAGACCCCGGATCAGCCATGGCGATTATTTGATTGTTCTCGCAGAGTTCGTACGTGGAAGAAGGGCACGGTACGTGCCGCGGTGGTGAAAGGTTACGGCCCAGGTAGTTTTCCTTGTGGCCTAGGCCTGTTATCAGTTTCGGCCCTTTTTTGTAATAGGCCCATATCAACGCGTTTTCGAAGTGTCAATGGCGTGTACTGTTTCCTTGGGAACACGCCGAATCAACTTAATGGGCTTTTCAGTTTTTGCAGCCCAATTATGTGATACCACCCGTAGCTGCCTGTTGTCACCAAAACAGTAATATGTGGCCCGTGCAAGGAAGCCCATTAATGTCTATAGTGTATTAGTGATCCGTTGTACTCTCTCTATCCTAGGTGTGAACGCAAAGATAAAGATTAAGGATAGTAGAAAATGTGATTTGCGCTCAAAACTAATAAAAGAAATAGAGATTAAGATGTATTAGAAATAAATAAAGTTGTATTAAAAAGCGAAAATAACAAGTAAAAAAAACATGTAAACTCTCATATGATAAATAATTGAAGACGGAGGGAATAGTTTTTTACTTTTGGTTGCGACCCTAGTGCCCAGCGAGGTGCCTGTCGCTCTATCTGGAGCTGCCAAGCGTCATGAAAACATGCCCGCAAAGTGTGAAACCTGCACCAGCGACGGAGGGGCATCTGAATTAACAAAGACTAGCTCAAACACTGCACGTCTGCACTTGAGTAGTGCTCTCTTTGATCCTAACAAGAATGCACGTCCAATCCTCTCAACCTGCTAGTGGGCCAAAAACCGAACCCAAGCCCAAACCAAACCATGACACTGCTAACTTTCACCCCATCCAAACCAATTCACCGCTCCACCTTTCAAAACCAAATGGAACCAAACTGAACTGAAAAATCAGCCCAACCCACACCAACCCAAAGTTTTCACTTCAGTTTGGAACCGGTTCCAAACCATTTCTATTAACGGTTCCTAGCCCAGGCAAAGGCGAGTAACAGTGGATGTTTTTCTTCTGCCGCCAGCGGGTTGAGAAGAGTTGAAGGCAGGTTGGGAATTTGCTTCAAAATATAATTGTCCTTCTCTCTTTCAAAAATTCAAATCCTGGAATTTAGGTGAGGCTTTTGGCCGAAAGTTCGCAGGTGATCATGCCCCGGGATCTTGGGGATTGCTCTCAGGATTCGTGTTATCTTGCTACTCCCAGAACCAGATGCACGAATTGCAAAGCTCGATTTTCTTTCTAACGCAGAAAACTGTACAGAGGAGTTTCAAGCGCGAATTTGAGTAATCATAATAGGGAGAAGAGGAGACTAACAGCTTCGACGTCGATTCTGTAGACGAGCATGCGGCGTCTCTCGAGGCAGCTTGCGCGGTAGGCCATGGCGAGGTGCGCGGCAGCGAGCGCGAGCGACATGAGGAACATGGCCACGACGGCGACGAGATGCCCCTTGCCCTGCCGCTGGAGGCCGGCTTTGGCGACGCGAACATGGCGACGGCCTTGGCGAGGACGTAGCAGTGGGAGCCGACGCTGCACGCGACGGCCACCCACATGTACACCGCGCCGCCGCCGAACGCGGTGTAGGCGCAGAGGATGAGGAGGGACCGCGCGACGCAGCTGATGCAGGACGGCGTGCCGGAGTCAGAGCGGCGCGTGGTGGGCGGTGAGGTTGCCGAGGACGACGCTGTGGATGAGGAAGATCGAGGTGGCAGCGACTGCGGCGTCGGCGGCGGGTACGGCGGAGGCCAAGGCGGCGGTTGCGACTCACGACTAGGTCTACAGACTCTGGACCCATATGAGCAACCATTGCCATGCCCGTGATCTCCAACCGGTTTAGAACCGAGCTGTTACGGCCCAAATTAAAATGGACCAAACTGCTTTCGTGTTGGAACCAAATCAAACCGTACTATTATATTTGTAAACCCATTTCAATCCCATCCAAATTAAACCCAATGCGAAACCAAACCGTTGGAACCGGTTCCAAACCGAACCGCTTGCAGATTTACAATTCTCCACAGGATAGTCGCGCGCACACGCGTGGAAATGGAAAGCACGGGGTCGATCGCCCGTGGCCGTGCACACGCTTGTAGCCCTCGTCCGCGTTTGCCCGCACGCGTCTGCGTCCCAATTTGCAGGACACGGGGGATTGCTCGTTCCTACACCATGACAAATATTGGATAGCAACACCATCCTCCGTCCACATCTACCGTTCCAACGACCCCAAGTCTGAACCCGCGCCGACCATAAAACACGCTCGTCAACGCGGAGACAGACGAGAGGAACGCGTCGCCGCCCGTGCGCAACCCGTCCGGACACGCACGCACGCACGTATCCGCATATCGGATTGATTGACCGGTGGGCCGTCGGCGAGTGCGCGCGACTCCTTCGCTGTCAGTTCTTGGCACCATCTGCCAGCACTCGCCGTGTGCGTGTGGAACCCGCAGGCAGCAGGTTGCCTTCGCGGGCCATGCCTCCCCCAAGCCCATGCCTCCTTTTCTCCACTGTGCGGTTGGGTCCTCTTTTTAGCCTTTTTCCTCCAACGTGTTAAAAAAAACATGGTGCGAGAAAAAGTAGGATGATGGCATGGCGACCAAATCCCACTGGAGGAGAGGGAGGGGACGACGTGCCGCTGAAGCAAGGCAGGAGCTTCTTTTGACCACCAGCCTCCGTGCGCGCGATCATGTTATCGCCCGCTTTGGCTCGCGTCACCAAAGCGAGTGCTCGAATGAGATTCGAATCGCTATTCCTCCCCAAATTTCGCAGAGATGACTCGGAGGGAGCCAGGAAAGAAAGAAAATGAGGCACGGAATGGATGGCCACAGGGTTTTTAAGACGAACCCCCGGAAGGATTTGATTTGAATGAAACGCGGATACCCCTCAGCTCGCGCAACACGGCCCCGCCCTTTTCCCCACCCTTCCTTCCTCCTGACGCGGCACCTCCCTGTTTATCTCCCCGACAGTCTTCCGCGCGCCCCAGCATCGCATCCACCTGACCTCCCGCCACGCCCGCTTCCTCAGCCCAGCAAACGCCGCGACCCCTAGCTAATCAGCCGGGACGCGCAGAAGAACAGGCGGCAGAAACCTAGCTAACGACCCGGCACGCACAGAAGCGCAGCGAGAGGGCGGCGGAAGCTGCAGAGACGCGCGCAGTCGCGAGGGCCTCAGCCACCATGCGGCGGTCAGACTGGGAGGACCGGTGCAAGCGGCACCCGGAGCACCGGCAGTCGCGGGGCGTGTGCCCGTTCTGCCTGCGCGACCGCCTCGCGCGCCTCTCCGTGTCCTCCTCGGCGGCCACCACGCTCGCGTCCACGTCGGCGGCCACCTCGCCGTCCTACTCCTCGGCCGAAGCCTCCCCCCCGCCGCACCACGCCGCGATGTCGGCCGACGTCAGCTCGGTCCACGTCGTCCGCGGCGGCGCGGCCTCCGACGGATCCTCCTTCGTCGACGTCGCCGCGTTCTCGCAGCCGCTGATGCCGAGCGCTGTCAGTAGGAAACCGGCGGGGAAAGAGGACGCTGCCGCGGCGTTAGGCGGAGAGCGTCAGACCACGAAAGGGAAGGGGGACGCGGTGAAGAAGAAGAAGAGCGGCAAGAAGAAGAAGATCGGGAGGTTCCTGTCGAGGCTCGTCGGGGCGGAGAAGCGGCGGCAGGCCGCTGATGGGGACGAGCTCTTCCACTCCAAGACCATGAAGGAGAAGTCGGCGTCCAAGTGGGTGTTCTTCTGAATTCAATCGATCGATCAGGTGCCGACACCGTGATCGTCCCTTTGATTACGATTTCTCTTTTTTCGAGTACTACCTGTGCTTGATCTGCAGTTTTTCTTTTGTATGGAGTAATTAGCCGATTCATGATACCTGACCGTAACTGTGCGTACGTGGGGAATTATATAAGCTAATTACTCTGCAAAAATGGTTAGAAAGATCACCATCGAGTTGTATACATGGTCTTTATTGTGTATAGTATTTTGCTACACAAAATTCTTTGAACTCCGGAAGAATCCGAATTGATGATCTTTTTTTATGAAACTTCGTCTAAAACTTATTAGTAGAACTATACGTATAATTCTAAGCCTATACTTTTGTCATTTATAAATGCTAATCATCGATCATTACATGATTGAGTCGTGAAGATAACATAAGAAACCGGCAAAAAAAAAAAAAAACGTTCAAATAAATGAGATCTTCATGCTTGAACAACAGTCAATCAATTGGTCGGTCGCACACTCATCCAAGAGCTAATTTATTTTCGGTCTATTATTTGCACCGCTAATTTCATTTTTCAAATTAAGGCATGGGTAGCACTCGAAGATCATGACCGGTTCAACTTCTCTGCTTTTGTTGTTTTGTCTCGTAGCATGCCGAATCCTTCGCGCGTCTCTTTTGCTTTTCGATATTTTTCTTGGTGTCGTATCATTTCGATGTGAAGTTAGCTTGTCCGGACGGTTTTGTGTATATAGTGTGTAAGCATTTTAAAAAGTTTGTATTTGATCAAAAGTATAAAGATTTAAAGAGTGTGAACGCAATAAATGAAGAGTGGTTGGATGAGTGAGAAGGTTTTGTGTATGTTAAAAATAGAGGTACAATAGTTTTTTTTGTTTGATTATTATTTTGTATTGAAAAATATACAAATTCTTACCTTCTTGAACTGCGGAAGTACTTGGCTTCTGTCCTTCATCCTGTCCGGTTGGTTGGTCAGGGTAGCTCAACGAAGCAACACCATCGATCGGATGTTACCGACGAGGAGACTGGATCTTCTAGTTCCACGAGCGTGTTCGTTCCTGTAGTGCTCTTCCTACAGCACACATCATTCTATGCGGTTTTGAGACGAGAGCCTAAACTTGGGATGAGAATTCACCACATGCGCGAGCAAATCTCCAAGCTCGTCATTGCAGAGGTAGTATACTCCTAGACTCCAGAAGCAAAGCGTCCGAGGAGAAACGCTCTGGTAAAGGCTCTCCGCTCTCGCCGCCACTCTCGCGAGCTGCCTTGTAATGGTCCCTGGACCTGGAGTGCAGATGCCGCATTGGAATGAATAGGCGTCGCTGATTGATTCATCGACGTTGGCAGAGCAACGTCCAACTTTGACCGGTAGCACCAATATTTGTGTTTAGAGTAAAAGGGAACTCATCAAGTAGTTAAGAAATGGACTCTGGGTCGAGTTTCTAGATGACCCCGATTCGGAGGTCGGTGAGATCTGTTCATACACGCAACATTCCTGGAATATTCGTGCAGACATACGTGACTGAATCCAAAACAAGCGGTCAAAGAAACAAATAAAATCACAATTCTTCGTGCAAGCCTGTAACGGAAGAAAGGGGAAGGAACTAGTATAAAAACTGAGTTGACTAGGCTCTGTATCTGTATCCGACCCAAAGTGATTCTGGTCTTGTCTGATGAGAGCAACCATATAAGCATACAGCTTGATCGGACATGGAAGCACATCAGCGGTTGGAAACAGAAAAGTGCCAAGCAAGCTGTCGTGCCTCACACCAAACTGTCGGCCGAACACCTGAAGCTGTGCCGGCTGACGGGTCACCGGAGGATCCGACTGGGACCTGCGAGCAGACTGACAATGGTTTCCATGGACGTGGAAAGCCGGAGATCCTAGCAGGAACTCGCAGGACTTTCGGTAACAAAGCGCAACGCAGCATCGTGCTTGCGATTGTTCGCGGCAACCCAGCAATGGTGACCAGCTAGTGCGGCATTGCGTTGTGTCTTTCCGCGGAGGCCGGGGTACGGAAGTGGTACACAACTTTCCGCGGTGCAATCTGGTTTCCGCAGAGGCGGTCTTTTTTGTGATAGATCATGGCCACCTGGGAGCGAGGTGCCAGAGTCAAGTTCCAAGGTGAGCCATTTTTGGGCCAGATAGTGTATCTAGATTCTACACCATTCGAAACAAGGGAACACTGCTACCACCTAAAAGGCTCAGTCGTCGATCCAATCTTTCTGGGCTAACAAGCTTTGAAAGGCCTACAATCGATCGGCCCGAAATTTAGTAACCCGTTGTGAAGAATCCATCGATGCCAAGAGGATGTCGGCTGGTTCCATCGAAAAAAAAAATAGCAGGAACCGTCGGTTCCAAAAAAAAGAAATTGCGCACTTTTTTTTATAGCCGGAAAGAGCAACTCGTATTTGGTCAACGACGGTGACAATCATTAGGAAAAAACGAGATTAAAATATCCACACAAGATTTTAAATTTATGCACATGACAATTATTCCAAAATATTTAATTCAAAGTTAGTATACTACCCACCACTGGATTATAAAAACAATTAGATCAAATACCCCTCCACAAGTTTTTAAAATAACTAACTGCTATTATTAAAAAATAAATATAATGTACTATGTTTGGAAAAAAATTCACTGAAAACAACAATCCAAAAAAATAACGATGTTATGATAGAAAATAAATTGAGATATCTAACATGAACCAATATTTGGTATAATTTGATTATTTAAACATAGTACTATACTCCAGTTTTAATTTTTTTGTCATTAGGACGGCACATTTAGTTTATTTTTGAATTGGACTTGTTGTAATGACGACAACAACTTTAAAGCAGATGTAATATTTAATCTGTTGATTTTATAGAAGCAAGTGTGCAACACCACACTCTTAATTAAATCTATCAATTGTATTAATAAAACACACTGTTGTTGATTTGACCGAATCTCTAGTTGCTCGATCACGAAACTCGACTGATTTGCTTAACTTCCGTTCAAATGTCATCATCTCCCTTGCAAAAATATTTCAATTGAAAATAACAATATAAAAGAATAATGATGTTATAATTGAATATAGATTCAGCCATCTAATTGATACAATTTGATTACTTAGAATAGTACCATACTCCTTTTGTTTTTAAATTATTGGTGATAGGACAATAAATGTAGCTCATTTTTTAAAATTAGAATAGTTGTACTTAGTGACAACAATTTAAAAATTTATTGATTGTGAGCACGCAAACGCCCAATGCGGCACCATTAATGAAAAGTTATCCATTATTTTAATAAAACATGCTGATGTTTATATTTAACCAAATCTCTGATTGCTCAACCACGAAAGTCAACTGATCTGCTTAATTTGCATCGCAATGTCAGCATCATCTCCCTCGCTTGCAGCGATAAATGTAGCAGCAGCAGCAAATCCACCCTCCACGCGACATCTTGTCAAACGCGTACTCACCGGGCAGCGCCGGCTCATATATTTGTAAGGCCCTACAACGAACTTGACATGTGGACCTTTTATTTAACTTAAAAAAACAAAATGTTATATATTTTTCACATGAAAGTTTTTATTAATAATGGCATAAACTATGGGAAATATAAATATATATATATATATATATATATATATATATATATATATATATATATATATATATATATATATATATATATATATATATATATATAATAAGTTTGCATTTTCAAAATGTCCTAAGAAATTAAGTGTGTAATGTTTCAATGAGGCTATACTCCCTTCGCTTTCATACATTTTGAAGTTTTATACAAGACTTAGTCAAATATTGGAAACACAAAATACAAATAACTCTAAAAATTTGTTAAGTTCGAAAATATAAAAATTATATAATTAGATTTGTCTTAAAAATAGTTTCATAAAAATATACATATGTCACTATTAAATAAAAACTTCAAAAATTTAAAAATAGAAGTTAAAGTTGTATTTTAGAGATTGTGTCGTTATTCAAAACCATAAAAATTATAGAACCGAAATGAGTAATACCAAGAAAAGTCTTCATAGAGATTTAAATGGTGCGTCAGAGCGACTAAAGATATTTCATTAAGAGATACAAGAGTCTGACTGGCAGGGTTTTTGAGAATATTGGACCTGCAGCAAAGCTGAAATGAGTTAACGGGCCCAATGAAACGTGTACGTATTTTTTTCTAGGGCGTCCTTTTTTTTTTATCTTTGCCAGAGTTTTATTTTATAGAAAACACCGTTATAATGTCAAACCTCTGAACATTTTGTAAAGAAGACAATTTCTATGAGCTCCTAGTTAGGCTGGGCCCTAGGCGGTCGCACTTATTGCCATGCCCCTGAGCCGCCTCTGTCTCACCGCATTGCGCGTTTCTCCAATGGTTGGCGCGAGGGCGTTGTTGAAGTTCACGGTGCGCAGGTGCCCGGCGGTGCTAGTAGCTCTGGCAACCCCGACGTCTCACGAGCTAAAGCGTCTATCGGACATCGACGACCATGATAGGCTCCCTCTCCACATCCCCATCATCCATTTCTACAGCAAGAATGAATCCATGAGCGGGTGAATCCTGCGGTGGTCATCCGGGACGCCGTCGCCAAGGCTCCTGTGCACTACTACCCGTGGGCAGGGCGCCTCAAAGAACTAGGAGGGCGCAAGCTTGCCGTGGATTGCGCTGGTCAGGGCGTGCTGTTCGTCGAAGCGGACACCGGCGTCCTGTGATACCCACAAAAAAAAAAATCCCAACCAAATAATAAAAATTCTCAAGCAATTTTCTAGTTTCTACACCCCTCATTTATTTTTATTTTATTAATGGAAAAATCCTATATAATAGATAGACTCAAAAAGGAAAAATTTAAATTTAAAATTTGAATCTTGAAGTGCTTGGATGGAATTTTTTCGGATTTATCAAATTTATTTGATTTTATTTGAATTTAAAGCTACTTTTTAAAAAAAAAGAAAAACCAAATTTTTCGCTGGCGCGCCACCTCCCGCAC
>BCLG01003530.1:22420-40173 GCA_001602295.1 Zoysia matrella
CCAGTGGGGCTCGGGCCCACACGTCAGCCACACAGCTGAAATTGCTACAGCCACCCACTTCAGTGCACACAGAAATTTATTCCTAGCTCATTTTTAGTCCAAATAAATTTCCAAAAATTTTAAGAAAATCCTCACTTTGCAAATACACCCCTACACAGTAAAAACCCACTTAGCAAAGCCTTTTTTGCCAACTCAAATTTTCATATTAGTCCTCTAACTTTTAAAAAATTACAAAAAGACCCCTCACATATTATTTTTACTACTATTATCACATATCACCTCTGTTTATTGGGATCTTTACACCGTTAGAACTATAAATTCGAGCCCTACTTTATAAAGCCACTCACCACTTCAAGAACTTTTTATTAAAACTTGGTATTTATTCGATCTTCGTTTTTGTGCTCTTTTTCGTACAAATTTATTTATTTATTTACTTCCTATCGTATTCTTGTGTATACGACGAAGCGATCGAAGACGAAGAGGCCAATGATCTGAAGTACGAGAAAGAGCCCGGGGACGCTTTCGAAGGCAAATCTTAACCTCTTGACCATTTTGCTCTTAATTTTTCGCTACGCACCTATAGAACCCGTATGCTTGCATGTTCGTAGCTATATGTTCAAAATATTATGTAGTTATGAACCAATTTGCTATACACGTATTTATATTTATGTCAGTAACTTGCTCTTCATAAGTATAAATACCACCTTGATATTAAATTATCAATCGAATCTTGTTAACCGTAGGATTTCTGTCATTAAATACTTTAATGCACAAAAAGCTGCATTGAACTAAAATGCTTAGGAACACTAACGTAAAGCTATGCTTCATCATTTAATATACATAGCCATCATTTACCAAACGAGTTAAGTTTGGAGGAGTGTGTCAAATAATGTGGGATGAGATTTAGCGAAAACCGGTGATAGGTGATGGGAAGAGATAATGTTTTTGGTCGTAGGGCGGATTCTAGAGCTGTGTATTGTGTGTAGGCTTCGGACTGGTCCACCTATCGTGGACGAACACAGCCCTTGCCATATAAAGACCGATTCATCGGACTTCAATGTAGTGATTTCGTGCAACCATAGAGTCTGTCTGGACGAGACTTACTCCACCCCTTTGGTCGTCCACTTTGACCTCTAAGGTGGTCGGGTGGTACACAAGTCGCAGGAGCAGATGTGAGATACTCACGGTCCAATCTTTGATTACAGTAATAACCCGCGTCATAGGATCATACTGCCCCACCGGTATAGCCCCTAGTTTTTATAATTACTCATCTGTGTAGGGTCCCAGAGAGTAGACGTAGATGATGTAAACTCATGGTCTGGTTACAAGAATGTGCTATCGCGTCATCGATGGCGTGAAAAGCTATGAGAGATGACCCCGTTTGTATCTTGAGACGAGACACCTTGATGTGTGTTAGAGTGAACGTTATGCAACTCTGTTGATCAAGAGGAGCATAGCCTATGGGTACAGTGTACAATCTCTGCAGAGTGTATAATCTATTCGGAATAACCGTTGTCACGGTATTGACACACTATAGCTTAGGCTCAAAATGAATAGTCTTGATCACTTTATTGCTGGTGTGAGTGAGTATAGCTACCCGTGTTTTAAAAAGTATCTGGTTGAGATAGTGGTGACCCATCCAGTTAAAATTTAGGAACTGACGAGAAAGGATGATTACTCTCCCAGGTCCAACTCTAAAATACTAATAGAGTAGGTACACCTCTATCTCCGATTTAAAAACTCATCTGTAGAGAAGCCAATATAAAGGTGCTTTTCGCAAAAAAGAAAAACCTTAGCCCCTCCTTAACGGCTTTGTAAGTATGAATACAGCTAAATACGGGGTTAGAACTTGCTGAGTACTTTTGTGCTCACCCTTGCCGTTGTGCTTAGATGAAGAAGAAGATGGTGCTGGCTTTGACGGTGATGAGTAGCACCGTTCTGCGCGTAAGTTTGCCTGTGGTTTTTGCTTGTTGTCTTTTCTTTTTATATAATAACTGTGCAAAAATGTCTGGTGCAACTCTGTGGCTTGTAATCTAAGTCTTGAACGTAAGACTTTATTTGGGACAATATATGTAATATTACTGGTATATATAATATATCCACGATATGTGTGCGTATCAACTACTGATCTAAGAATTGATACAGTGCTCATAAATATCCCAGAAATAAAATATGACACGTCCACCTTGAGCAGTTTGGTGATGCCTGCTAACACCATTCTGGTGCATCGAGGAGCTCATCTCCGAAGTCCCTGGTTCTTCCGCCATCCTAAACTCTCCCCTTCTACTCTTCCAGGTACATCCTTGCCATATGTTACTATATCTTTTTTACTATGTGATTGCCCTATATTCTAGAAATTTTCTTCAAAAAATTGTATTCCAGAATTTTTAAATAATGATAATAGAAACCCATCCCAATAGCTATATACTCTCTTTGTTCTTTAATTAATGTCACCGTTGACTTTTAAATCCAACTTTGACCATTCGTCTTATTCAAAAAATTTACTCAAATGTGTAATTTTAAGTTGTGATTTAAAGTACTCTAATGATAAATCAAATTATATTAAAATTTATAAAAAAATTTAATAAGACAATGATCAAAATTGAATTTAAAAGTCAACGGCAACGTCAATTAAGAACAGAGTAGTTTTTCTCTTTCATCACGTTTTTTGGGTAGAGCTTCAAATGCGACCATTTTTGAATGGACAGAGTAGTTTGCTCCATGATAAAAAACATTCCCGATTTGAAACACTGGTTCCTAACCGGTACCAACGGGTTTACGACCAAATTGGACAGTTTTCAGATGACTGATAATGTCCTGATCGTTTTCATGCTCGACTTTTAGGTTTGTGAAAAAAAAGTTAAGGTGTTTTCCAACCTTTACCATCCATTTTCACCCTGCATTATCACTTCCGCCTTGTTAGATCCTTCATCAAGGAAAGAAGAAAATAATTTTTTTTAAAAAGCAAAGTTTGGATGACAGAATATCAAAGAACAGTTCTATTACTAAAACTCCATCTATGTCAGATCACACGGCTGGCATGTGGAGGTTTCACGCTGGCGGTGCGTATGAACCACACCATGGCAGACGCGCAGGGGCTGACGCAGTTCCTGGGCGCGGTGGCGGAGCTGGCGCGGGGCGTTCCGACGCCGACGGTACAGCCTGTTTGGCAACGCGAGGTGCTGGAGGCTCGCAATCCACCACGACCTAGTTCCCTTGACCGCGAATTCGACAACAATGTACCTGACACCAAGAGCATCACCATGCCGCTCGATCAAATGGTGTGGCACACGTTCCTGTTCGGGCACAAAGAGATCGCCGCGCTACGTGCCCAACTTGCTCCGCGCCTCCAGAAGAACGCCACAAGGTTCGACATTGTGGTTGGGTGCCTTTGGAAGTGCCGAACTGCAGCACTTTCACCGGACCCTAATCAGCAGATGAGAATGTTGTTTCCCGTCGATGCCCGTGGCCGCAAGGGAACTGACGGTGTCGGCATCCCCACTGGCTACTACGGAAACGCGTTCGCGACGCCGGCTGCCGTATCCACGGCGCGTGAGCTTTGCACAAACCCACTGTGCTACGCTGTGGAGCTGGTAAAGAGGGCCAAGGACGAGCTGGATATGGAGTACATGCGGTCGATAGCCGACATCACGGTGCTACAAAATAGAAGAATTAGCATGCCGTCGACGTGCACGTACGCGGTGTCGGACACGACGAGGGCCAAGTTCGGAGATCTCGACTTCGAGTGGGGCAAGCCGACTTACGGCGGGCCGGCAGAACCTACCGCGTCCCCCATGTTGCCTTGGATCTCCAGCTTCCTCCTTCCTCAAGAATGGAAAGGGAGAGCATGGCGTCGCGGTGCCTGTGTATCTGCCCAGCCTCGCAATGGACAAGATGGTGAAGGAGATGGCTAAGGGCTTCTTTGGAACGCAGGAGACCAAGGTGGCTGCGTGTACCGGCCAATGATGCCAAGCTGCAGCAGACCAAGGTGGTCTCCGTGAACAAGAGATCTGCTCTGTGAATTATAGACACCGTAGCATGAGGCTTCTCGATTCTCGTGGGGGCGGCTATGACCAAATCAAACAACTAAATTAAAATATAAATTACATTACTACTTCTATAAACTAGTTGTAAATAAACCCGTCAAACTACTAAATTAAAATATAAATTACATTACTACTTCTATAACGACTCCAATCATTATAGGTAGCCAATGGGCTCTGCCGGGCCCGGGCCGAGCTGGCTCGTGCCTTCTATAGGGCTTCCCGACACGCGTCGTGCCGACCCATGGGCCATCAGCCGCACGGTCCGGCTATTTTTACACGGTCGTGCGGGCTCGAACTGGAAGAAAAATAAAATTCCTTTTTTTCTCGAAAAATTACAGAATAATAATTATATAATTAAAATATTAAATTTTAACATAATTTGATTAAATTACATATATTTAATATTAAATTTTAAAAGATAAAGTCAAATTTACTCCCCTCAAATATAGTCAAAGTCTAAATAATTTCGTAAAGTATGATTTGGTTTATTTTACCCCATTAAAATATGATTTTAGGTCAATTTACCTCCTCGTGCAATTTATCTTTTTTAATTTTCTTTACACAAGTATAATCTTAAGGTGAAACTTTATGAGATAATAACGCACATTATAACACATATTAAAAAAATATGTTTTGAATTTTTTACCATTCATTTGCATATAGTTTTGTATTTCAAAGATTAATTTACTATTAAATATCTTTCCTTATAAAAATAGTGACAAAAAATTCTAATTATTTTTTTAATATGTGTTATGATGTTATTTATCATGTCGTAAAGTTTGATATTAAGATTATACTTATATATTGAGAAAAAAAAGACAAATTGCACAAGAGTATAAATTGACTTAAAATCATGTTTTGACGGGATAAAATAAACCAAATTGAGAAATAAATTAGACTTTATTCAAATTTTAAATAAATGTTTCACGGGCCTGCCAAGCTGGGCTTAACAAGCTATGTTGACCAGGCATCTTGCATAGTTTGGCTATCCTAAACTGGCGATGCTCGTCCTGTGCCGTGCCAATAGGCCTACGTCTAGGCACAAGCACGATTCGTGTCATACTTTGGACCGGCCCGATCGAGCTTTCCATCGTCAGGCTAAAATGGTCAAGCCTCGTATCAGCTCATTTGAGCTGGCCCACTTGGCCAGGTGTACCGATCATAAAACACCATGGTTTGCTTCTGTGGCTGATCCTAGCTTCTTGGCTGTCGTAGCAGCCCACGCTGATCTCTAAAGGTTACACCTAACAACCGTTCCGTTCAAAAATTGTGAAGCTATAAGTCATGGTTAGTTCATCTGTTCTTAAATTGTCATCCAGAGCAACTCAGGATCGGGAAGGCATTGGAATACCCTACGCGCCCAGCAAAACGCATCGATTGGTCAAAACTCCGTGATCAAAGAGATCCAGCTGCTATTTGTTACTGAAGCTCTTCCACCGGAACAAGCTGCCGACCTTGCTCATGGCCACAACTCGCTAGCTGGGAAACCTCGGCATCGACGAGAACGCGCTTACCTCGCCTTTTTGGTCGTCCGCGGGGCTTGGCCGGCGGCCTAATCTTCGTGTCTGATGGGTACTTGTCCAGCACCGGCACCGGCCGCACCGCTCCCCTTGCATGCGGCGACGGACTGTCCACAACGTCCAGCTTTTCAGCTGCCTTGCCTGCGGTGGGTCTCGAAGACGTTGCCACGAGGATGCTCTGCAGCTCCTTGACATTGTCGCGCGCCGCGGCCTCGCAGACTCGAAGGTTCTCCAGCTCCTGCTTCGTGCATTTGACGGCGTTGTCCTTGTCGCCGATCAGGTCCTTGAGCAGCGCGTTCTCAGTCCTCGTCTCCTCCAGCGCCTCCTTCGCCACCTTGGTGTCCTTGACGGCCTGCTTCAGGATGTCCCGCAGCTTGGAGACCTAGGCGCGCGCGGAGCGCTGCGACTTGAGGAGCCGCGCCTTCTCGCGGCGCGCCTCGGCGAAAGCTCGGCCTCCGAGGCCTTCATGCACGTTGTGAACCCGGCCTCCTTTTCCCGCCACGCCGCGATCGACTCCTCGGCCTCGGCGCGGAGCCGTACCACCTCGTCGGACAGGGCGCGGAGCTTGTCGTCCTTCCGCTTCACCGACACTTGCATCTGGTCGGTCTCCATACGGGTCATCGCCGCCTCGTGCTATGCGCGCGCCAGCTGCTGCCGCTTAGCTTGTAGCTCCTCGTTCACCTCCTTGAGCGCCATCACGAACTCCTCCATGGCCTTCCTGCTCTTCTCCTCCGCCGCGAGCGCCACGCGCAGCTCACCGTGAACACGCTGCAGGTCGCGGTCGTGCCGGCTTCGCGGCGTGATGCCGGGAGTCCTCTCCTCGAGCCGTTGGCGGTCTCCTGCAGCGTGGTGATCTCGAGTTTGGCTTCCTCGAGCGATATCTTGGTGAGCTCCAGCTGCTTCGTCTGCAGCGTCAGCGAGTCAAGCATCCGTTTCTCAGATTCCCGCGACGCCTCGAGCTCGGCCTCGCGCGTCTGGATCGTTGTGCGGTCGTTGGCCGAGGCCAGCGCCTTTCACTTGGTCACCTCCAGAACGCGGTGCGCGCGGTCTCGCTCGTCGCGCACCTTGCGCCACTCGGCGCGGAGCTGGGTTACCTGCTGCTCCATGTCCGGCCGGTTTTGCTGCATCTTTTATTCCCCTGGATTAAACGGCTCTTGAAATGCCGCACGACCATAGGGGCAAGATCTCTCGAACCGTGGAGGCTTGGTGATTGGAAAAAGCACTAAAATTTGGGCGTGTGGAGGAAGCAGGGCATAAATGGGGACGTCGCGTGCAAGGATTTGCAGAGAATTCTGCTAAATATGCGGTGTCGAACTGGGTTCTAAATTGGGTGGCGTTACAAGTTAAGGAGAGGGTTTATCTGATTTGGTTGTTGCCGCTACATTGTAGCACTGATGCTATATTTGGAGTATCGTGTTTCACATGGAGCTTTGATTGATAATCACGAGTTCTGCTTCAAGATGCTCTCTTGCTTGCGCGGCCGTCGCCATATCGCGACGCGAGCTTCCTTTATCAGCTATGGCCCATGGGGTACTGTATCGCGGCACCAGGACTCCACAATCGGATGCTGATGGCTTCAAACTTCAGAGCAGGGCTTAGGAAGCCGCAGCCATCGTCCCCCTTTCTCAAAAAAAAAAAAAAAATAAATTGCAATATTTAGAGTATCACAACCGTCTATTTAATCAAATCTAACGGTTAATAATAAAAAGATACTTAATCAAAAGTACTAAAATAATGGATCCGGTATCAAAAATAATAAGTCTAATACTTAAAAATAGTGGATCTAATATCAAGTTTTAAAATTTGACGGCTGAGATTAATTAAAGAGGTGAATATACCTCCGTCTCTCGAGCACCATAACATCTCTTAAAAAAATGGATCACGATAAAAATGAACAAGGATGTTAACGAGCATAGTGCAGCATTGGTTTCATTTGGCAGAAGCCAAAACCGTTATTTTCCCACTGAACTGAACAGCAAACATCACACACAATGCAGCCTGTAGGCTGTACAGTATCTGTTTATGATTGCAGCTGTTACTTCAGTCTGTCCATCCATATGGTGCACCTGAGACTCTTCCCTTGGAGCAGCAGGTCAAAAGCCTTGTTGATGTCCTTCAGGTCAACTTCATGCGTTATGAACTTCTCCAGCTCCAGCTCCTGTAAATTTACAAGTAAGAATAATGCCGGTGGGTCAGTATCATAGAAATCCAACAAGAGTAACTCTATCAATACTATTTTATCAGACACTGAAGCTGACCTTGCTGAGATACTTATCGGCAAGAACTGGAATGTCCTCCTTTGGTTTCACCCCTCCGAAAAGCGACCCCATTACAGATTTCCCGTGGAGAATCTGCAGAGACGGTATGGAGAGAGGAGCACCGTGCATTTCCACTCCAAGAATGATCGTTTTGCCCCAGCCCTGCCCAAACAACGGTTGGATGTGTCAAGTGGTTTTCGTAGCACCAGCGCCACGATCATGTGTGCTTACTTCTCGGGAGCTCTGAAATGCATCAGCCATCAGCGCCGCCAGGCCGACGCACTCGAAGCAGCAGTCTGCGCCACCGTCAGTTATCTCGATGATCTCCTGTATGGACCATGGACACACGGACATGTCAGTGCGAGGGTAAAGATAAGCCAGACATGTGATCGACGGGCCAAGAATTAACATGGGTGACGGTCACCTGGCTGACAGTTTTCTCGCCGAGATCTTTGGGGTTGATGAAATGTGTCAGGCCGAACTTCTTTGCTGCAGCAAGGGACAGCAGGTGTGAAACGCGTCAGGCCATTTCAGTTCAGTGTCTTCAAAAAAGTTCAAAAAATTCAGAGCGCGAACGGAAGGGCCTGCCTAGCTCGTATTTCTCCGGGTTTACATCGACACCGATGATCTTTGACGCCCCACAGATCCTAGCTCCTTCGGCCACCTGATTGTGAATTTTTCTACGTCAATATACGCCATTGCAGCGTCCCAAATCGTAATCACAGGAATCAGAGGTTTTTTTTTATGAGTTGTTCATCTTTTTTTTTTGTAACAAATGTTAGTAACAAGAAAACTCGAAATTGTGTCTTAGATTACCGCCAATCCTACAGCGCCGAGGCCAAAGATAGCGACAGAAGATCCCGGCTCCACTTTAGCCAGCTTCCATGCGGCTCCGACACCTGCAAGTGCCAATGGCAACGATTTCAAATAGAAATCATATTGCTCTACTACTAATTCTCATATATAATACTGTCAGCTCGTTGCTAAATCATGCGGCAAGTACGTAGGCACGTGCCAGGGCCGTCACTAACCAGTGGAGGCGCCGCAGCTGAGGAGGCAGGCCAAGGCCGGCGGCACGGCGGCGTTCACCTTGACGACCTGGATCACGTCCACCACGGTGTACTCGGAGAAGCTGGACACGCCGAGGAAGTGGTGGAGCGGGTTGCCGCCGCCGTCGCTGAACCGGGAGGTGCCGTCGCGCAGCATCCCTGGGCGCACCGCAAACCGGTACTTGGAGCACATGTTGCTCCGCGCCGACCCGCAGTCCACGCACTCGCTGCACTGCCCCAGGAACGTCGGCACCACCGCGTCGCCGGCGGCGAAGTCCTCCACGTGTTCGCCCACGCTCTCCACCACCCTGCACGTGGCCCCGGTTTGACATCGTTCAGAGACATTGTTACAACGGATTGGGCTCTGATCCACGTCCATGTGCAACTAGAACTTAAAAATCTCTTTTTAAATTTTAAGTGATCTAACCGTTGCTATAAGCCATGACCATCGATAAACAGGGGACAGGACCACAGAAATCAGAGTTTTATCTATCTAACTCATCAAAGTTTCTTATTACTAGTTATAGTCAAAGACAATAATAAAAAACTAATTAGAATCAACACAATAATAAAAACTAATTAGAATCAACAATTAGAACAACTTTAATATAAAACGGGGCGAATTTAAATTTATCTGTGGCGTCAGATCTGGGTTAACTTCAAGCTGAAGGTCCTCCCCTCTACTGTGGCCGACGTCAACGTGCATCATACTAGTGGGCGAAATATTCGCTGGAACGTGAAGTCGTAAATGGTGCATCCACAATGTCATTTTTTGATAACTTAGTTTATGTTAACCTATTTGACAATCATATATGAGTAGCAATCATACTTTTCGACAAGTCAATCCATTCGGCGAGATTAGCGCATCACAAACCAATGCTTGTTTCCATTTTCCACGAACCAGCATCAGCAACAAAGACAGGAAGATAAGCCAGAACCACAGCCCTTGAACCCCCGGACATCACTCACACCTCGCAGTGATGGAAACGCAAGATTACCGGGTTGATAAAATTCGGCGCCACATGTTTGGATTTTTCAACGAGTGGGGATAAAATTTGAGCACTCACCCGAAAGCTTCGTGGCCAAATATTCTGGGGAAAATGCCGGGGAAATCCTGCAAAATCAGAGCAAGGAGTCCATGCAGGTTTCGTAAGGCTTCAAATGTGGCTGATGAGGACGTCCGGAGGATCCACCGGCAGCGGACAGTGGAAGGGACAACAAAGAAGCATACCTTCATGCGCCAGAACGTGACGTCGCTGTGGCAGAGAGACGTGCAGACGATCCTTATCCTGAGCTCGTACGCCTTGGGCGGGTCGACGACGATCTCCTCGATGGCCAGCGGCTCGCCGGCGGCCCTGCACACGGCCGCTGCGCGTCGCCGATCGAACGGTAGATTAAGAAATCGGTTAGCCACTCAAGAGACTGGATGCTTTGGAGGAAAGAAACAGGCAGGTTGCGCTGAGATTTCGGCTGTGTACCTTTGCATCGGATGGGTTTGGGGCAGTTGTTCTCCATGGATGCCTGGGAGTCGTCGGTGCCTGGTTGGAGTGTTCAGAGTGGCGCTGTGGTGGCGAGAGCTCCGAAGGAGCGCGGTATATATAGGAGTACCGCCACGGCAGTAAGAGCTCGTTTGCTTTCGCTCTCAGTTCTGATGGGAAATCTGCTGTACTTGTCTATGCTCCACGGGGAAGATGCATGGCTCCTTGCCGTCCTTATGATAGCAACCAACAAAAATATTTATTTGTTGAAGATTTCAAATGGATTATCTAGCAGGCCTTGTGCCAAACCAGCTGTAAAAAATATTACTCCTTCTGTCTCTTTTTACTCATCCTTTTAGGGTATGGGTACGAAAATTAAGTATGGTGAAAAAAGTGAAATGTGACTTAAAACGAAAAAAAGGAGAGATAGAGATATAAGTGTATTGAGAATAAATAAAGGTGTATTAGAAAGCGAGAACGAAAAGAAAAAAAGAAAAATTTGTGATGACAAGTAATTGAAGACGGAGGGAGTAGTATTTATTTGTTGAATATTTTAAAATCAAGGCTGGGATTGATTTCACACAAGATCCATTTACTAGAAAAGAGTATATTAATATTTTAGCCTTATCGATCAAATCATATAATTGTTGCTTATTATTATTTTTCCATAAAACTCCAAATGTACAAACACAACCAAACTAGAAGGATACTCTCTATAAATCGCAATTCGTTCTTAACAAAGATCTCCATGGCTACAATTTCAAGTATCCTTTACGCAGTCATGCACGGATCATCTACAATATTGTCCACTCACTGCCGAAAGGGTACTACGGCAGGGGATTTGGTTCCCATGCAGTCTTCACCATGGGGCGATCCTTCTCCTGTAGCATTACAGCCTGTGGAAACAGCCAAAACCCCGAGGCAGCAACTTGTAGGACGGGTTGGGCTCTATCATCAGCTTGAGGTGAGGAGAAATTGGCAAAGCGGGATAACAAGAGGTTTACATGTTCTCGTCTTTCCGTTAACAGGTGCCCCAGCTTCCAAACCAAATGATGCCTCAGCCCTCGGCTCATGAAGCACAGGGCATTAGATCAAGCGTCACGATAAACAACAGTGATCACAATGACTTGACATATGCTCCAACTTGATAGTACATCAACAATTCAGACAAGGAAACTAATTTTGAGAATCACAATAGCTTAATTTTATTCAGCCGCTCCACCAATTTATTCAGAATTACTGATTCTTCCTCTCTTTTTTTTTTTGGCGACAAATGCAGTGTGACTAATTCAACTCTGCTTTGCTTCCATCACTTATCCATCCATATCATGCACCTCAGGCTCTTCCCCTGCAAGAGCAGGTTGAAGGCCTGGTTTATGTCCTTCAGGCCTACTTCATGCGTGACCAAGTCATCCAGCTCCAGCTCCTGCACATATTCGCACACAAACAAACATTACATGAAACTGTCGAAACATGTCCGAAACCGTAACCTTCATCTAAACCCACACATGTACCAAACCCAACCTTGTTCATGCATTTCTCTGCGAGGATTGGGATGTCGGTCTTGGGTTTGATGCCCCCGAAGAGCGACCCCATGACGCACTTGCCGAACAGGAGCTCGAGGGACGGCAGGCAGACTGGGTCAGTGTTCTTCTCCGCGCCCAGGATGATCGTCTTGCCCTTGCCCTGTTGACACAAGTAGAAATTAGCTCATCGCCGGTACGCACTTGTGCCTCCGAAAATGGGGGCGTTGAAATGTGCTTCTTGTCTTAACGATGAGAGGGTGCATGGATAAGATGGCTACCGGCTTGGTGCTTCTGAACGCGTCAGTCATCACCGATGCAATGCCTATGCACTCGAAGCTGTAGTCGGCTCCGCCGCCAGTCAGCTGGCCGAGCACCTGCGTGATTTGTTTCGTGTACTTGCGTGCGTCAGATACTACCACAGTACCACTAACCTTAATATAATTGTGACGCAGTTGGCTCTGTCCTTACCTCAATGATGGAGCACTTGCCCAACTGAGATGGATTGACAAAATCGGTTACACCGAACTTTCTTCCTGTGTGACAGAGCATTTGTGGTTTCTTCAGCACAGTGTTCTTAAAGAACGAATAGTGCAACATTAAGCCGAAAGGTACATACCAATGTCCTGTCTGTCAGGGTTCAGGTCAACACCAATTATCTTGGACGCTCCGCACATTTTCGCACCTTGTGCTACCTGAAAGCAGAATTTGCAGTTTCAGCATGCGTGTTGCCATTCAAAGTCATGTAGGAGTATACGAGCGCGAAACCTTACCGCCAATCCGACTGATCCGAGCCCAAAGATAACCACCGACGAACCAGGTTCCACTTTGGCCAACCTCCACGCCGCTCCCACCCCTGGCAATTGAGCGTCTTACAGTCACTACCTGAATCCTTTTAGCAGAACATTGGCCTTCCTAAATCCTAGTAATTCAATTCAGCGCGCAGACGCAGGGCTCACCGGTGCCGGCGCCGCAGCTGAGGAGGCAGGCGAGCTTGGGCGGCACCGAAGGGTCGAGCTTGACCACTTGGTTCATGTCCACGACGGTGTACTCGCTGAAGCTGGACACGGCCATGAGGTCGTGCACAGGGTTCCCCTGCGCGTCCCTGAACCGGGAGGTGCCGTCGCGCCGCATCCCGGGGCCGGGGCCGAACGGCACCACGGTGCACATGTTGTTGTCCTCCGACGCGCAGCTCGAGCAGCTGTCGCACTGGCCCAGGAACGTCGGCACCACCGTGTCGCCGGGGACGAAGCCCTCCACGTGCTCCCCCACGCTCTCCACCACCCCGTAGGCTTCGTGGCCTAGCACTCTTGGAAATGCTGTTTGTACCTGAACAATTTGTTTTGATCACAAAGTTAAAAGCAGATACTACGAGTACTTTTGATCAATCTGAATTCTGCAGCGAGAATATCGATCCTACACATCCTGAAGAGCAGTGAGTACTCACCTTGATCTTGGCAAGCCAGACGGCGATGTCCGTGTGGCAGAGGGAGGTGCAGATGATCTTGATGCGAATTTCATACGCGCTCGGTGAATCCACGACGATCTCCTCGATGGTGAGCGGCTCGCCGGCGGCTCTGCAAACCGCCGCTGCTTGTCGCCGTGCGCATCGGTGGTTAAGAGATGAATCGATCAGCGAAACGAATAGAGCTGTGACGGACGCAGCGCAAGGCGAGTAAAACAAGCTAGGAGTACCTTTGCAACGGATGGGCTTGGGGCTCCGGTCCTCCATGGAAGCTGCCGACTGCATGGGGGGTGGGGGATTGCTCTGGGCAGGCAACTGAAGAAATCGATCTGACTTGGAGCTTGTGCGAGTGTCCAGGGATGCGGAACGAACTGGCAACTAGTGCTAGATATAGTATGAGTGTGTAACGACTGAGGGCTGCTCCTCCGCTTGCCAACAGCACGTTTGATAGAGGTCTCCCCACGGAAAAGTATTAGTCGAATAAATGCCTACCGAACCATACGACCGTCAGTATAAAATATTGTACTACTACACCGAAGAAGGTAGCATGCCGAACGGTTGATTTCAGCTTCACTCATTGCTGTATCACGGCAGGACTCGCGCCAGGCAGTGAAACTGTGAAAGGAAGAAGAAGACGACGGGTGATATTCAGAACGGCGGCTTACTCTTTCACACGTCGGCATCGTCGCAAGTTTCAAAGTCAAGCGTTCAGCGTTCTGGGGCATGCCTGCTGAAAATGTCGCGAGCGGCTGCCACGGCGGAGCATAATTAAAGTCGGTCTTCGTACACTTGAACTATTTTGATTTTGTCATCAGGAAAGGACCATCCTTTTTTTTTTGGTGAGTAGGGTTGAATATTCATCTTTGAGAATTCTTCTAGAAGTTTCATTTTTTCGATGTTTCAATTTCTAGGGAAATAATTGAGCAGTTTAGAGATGTCTTCCACTGCTTCTGTTGTTGGATTTGTTCCCTGAATTACCAAGGAAAAAAAAGATAAAAAATGCTTATGGATGCTGCATGCCATTTGTAATCAGCCTCCATCTCTAAAAGTTCTACTCCTAAGTGGGATGAGGTGGTCGAGGCGTTACTAGCTTTTATCAATGCACAACTGCAAATGACATATCCAAGAAACGCCAAGTGTTTGCTCAAAATGTATTCCTCTTACTATTATTTGGAGGAAATGACTGCATCTGAGCAGAGTATGTAATTACTGACCAGGTCTTGATTACAGAAGCACGGTGGAGCAACACTAAAAGAACAGTAGTTCATCTGACACTGACCGATGAGGGCAAGAAAAAGATCAATGGAGAGATCCCGAACCTGAATAGATCATCTGACATAGAACATGTTCATCTGACATTAAATCAATGGAGAGGTCCTGAATAGATCAGTGATGGGGGCAAGGAAAGGATCAATGGAGGGCGAGAACTTGCTCATCTGACGTTCATCTGACTTTAGAACGTTGGAATAGCGTAAAAATTGAATTTGGCTACATTCCTCCCATTCTCTCCCCCATCTATCGTACATAGATTTAGTGAATTTTCATTGTGTCTTAATTCTCTGTGTACGTAGATACAAATAAAGTTCTAATAAAAATTAAACACGTCGTGAGGGTATGTATAGGAGGAGGGGATGGGAGGAGAGAAACGGTGTCTAAAAAAACTCAGGTCAGTAACAAACTGCATTCATGGGCACTCCGAAAGATCAAAGAGAGCTGAGACAAGAACAACTTCAAATGCACTTGGATGGATGGATGGATGGATGCATGGCCGTAGATGAATCCGCAGGATGAAAGAGCGGATTAAAGACCATCGGTTCTCGACGAGTTAGAAATTTTTTTAAAAAAATCATGGAGGGGAGGACCTTTTCCACGCAGATGCAGAGTTTTGCTTGTTTCCTCTTTTACCAGTCCACATGCTTGGATGGATAGATGTTACTTGTTCAGTCAAAGTCTCAATCTTCGGCCTTGCGCAGGAAAGATGAGCCACGAGGCACGAGTCAAGGCATGTGCTCATCGGTCAAGACTCAACATGCTGTTTCTCATTAAGAAACTAGAGAACTATGGTGTTTCCACTGCTTAGTGACTGCAACCTACTACTGATAGGAACCCGTAATCTGCACAGAAGTCCAACACAAAGTTACATCAGCATAGCGCAACTGCAGAGGATCTGAAAAAAAAATTCACATTTCAATGGGCTGTCTAAGTGGTTGGGCTTTGCACCCACAAGAAAAGTCGAATGAAGGCCTGTTGTGCCCATGAGAACTGGGCCACGTAACCGTTCTTATATGGGCCGAATGTAGCCTCCGTAGCATCGTTTGTGGCCCAGGCAGTGCACCGTTGTACAGTCCTTGACACAGTACGACCACAAATACTTGTTGCTTTGTTGCTTCAACTCCTCCTGTTTTTTCATAAACCTTAAAAGTGTTTTTTTAAAACATTTGGTACGGTCTTTTGCTCCCCTTTGTTCTACGCTATGGAACTCGCACAGGATAGGACCCCGCCTTTCCAACTTTTAAAGACTCGCTCGATCATGAAACTCGCCAACAGGCTACAGCCTACAGCCCACAGACCACTTTTACGAGCAGCTGATAAGGTTTTTTTTTTCCTTTGGATAAACAATGGGAATTGCTGGAACCACTGTTCGCTGCGATGATGAGAAGCCACCAGTTTCCCGGTTTGGCTCGTAAATGCAAGTCCTTTTCGGTACTTCCCCTACGGCAATGACAAAATACTCCATTCTTTATAGTAGAATAAGTGTATATCTAAATTTAGTTAAATATGTTTTTAATCAATAACTTATATAAATACAAATAGTTTTGATATATAAAAAATATTTTTATGACAAATTTAACTAAATATATATTATAACAAATATTAATTAAAACTACTCATTGATGATATGAAATGAAATCTAAGGGAACTTTTATTTTGGGACGAAGTAAAGGCTTATTTGACAGAGCTTCTAGCTCCTGAGATAGAATCAGAGAATCTCTGTTAAACATTATTTTTCAAAATCTCTGTTAAACATTATTTTTCAAAAGAAAGTGATTTTTGTCTGATTTTATTTGATTCTATGAAGTGATTTTTTAAAATGAACTAAAAGATCGAGAGCTGAAAAGAGTAGCTTTTGCTGATTGTGTAAAGTGATTTTTTTATTTTGATTTTTAGACTTTATTATTACATAATAAAGAAAATTTTTTCACAGTAAAATTATGAGTGAATCTAAAGAAAGAACGAGGAGCTGAGAACTAAAAGAGAAAATTTTAGTGAAAAAACAGTTTTAGTGTAATTGGTACAAACAAATATTTGTGCTCATTAAATTGCAATATAATCATTTAGATACAAAGATAGTGAGAGACTTTTTTTTGCGAGAAGCTAATTTTTTTATATAATTTTCTATAAAACTCCATATGTGAACCTTCTATCTTGTGTGCGGTTTGCACTTGCATTGAAAACTCTTTTTCACTGAATTTTTCCCCGGAACTAAGGGCCCTGAGTATACGACGTAATCTTGAGGTGCCAGCTGGACCACTAGATGAACGGACGATCCTGCCCTTGGCCCAGTCAAAGACAGGCTCTCGGTCAAAGCAATAAGCTTCCCTTCGTTTTACAAAGGCCGGAAAGCGATCGGAGAGGAGCTTTGGTTAAACAAAACCAACCGATCACGCTGGAAATGGTGCAGGTGGGAGCCCGGAGCAGTGGCTAATCGGAAATTACATTCCTCCATTTTAGATTCCGCAGCATCCTCTGGAACGCTCCGCGGCAATCTGCCGTCGACGGCGAGCGGGCGAGCTGAAGATGCTGAAGCGCTGCGCGGAGCAGGGAGCCAGAGTCGGCAACCAGCAGCTCTCGAGTCTCGACTGCTCTTCTTTGGGTTTCGTCGGTTTGTAGGGACCCGCCGCTCGCCTATCCCCGCACACACCCCGAATCCCGACTCCCGAGTCCCGCACACTCCCCACCTCTCCCGCACGACAGCTCCCCTCTCTCATCTCCCCCACCACTTCCTCTTCCTCCGCCATGGTCATGGACAGGTCCAAACTCCCGCCGCCACCGCCGCAGCCTTCGTCCTCCACCTCGACGGCCTCCTCCTCGCTCCAGTCGCTCAACAAGTCGTCCCACAAGATCTCCAAGCAGTCATCCACCGCGTCCTCCGCGGCTTCCGCTTCCTCCATGAGAGCGGCTTCCCCTTCCCCGCCGCCGCCGCCGGACTCCCTTGCCGCCGACCACCCCCCGCCGCAGCCCCCGGTCTACAACATCGACAAGTCCGACTTCCGCGACGTCGTGCAGAAGCTCACCGGCTCCCCGTCGCACCTCCTCCCCCCGCAGCAGCCCGCGGCCCCCGAAGCTGCCGCCAGCACCATGGCGCCGCCTCCGCTTCCCCCGCCGCCTCGTCCCGTCATGGCACCTCCGCCGC
>BCLG01003530.1:40183-50974 GCA_001602295.1 Zoysia matrella
GCGGTCTGCGTGTCCGCGGAGTCGCCCATCTCCGCCTACATGCGCCGGCTCCGCGGGATGCCCTCGCCGGTCCACGTGCCCACGTCGACGCTCGGGTTCGGGTGCCTGCCCTCGCCGCGGACGCCACCTTCTCCCGGCGTGCCGATGCCGGCCACCAGCCCCCGGGTCCGCGACCCGTGACGCTGAAACCACCGACGCCTCCGCTGCTGCCGACGTGTAGATACGGCCGGGTATACGAGAGATCTGGCGAGGCGGCGGCGAGGAAAGGAGGTGGCAACGATAGGATTGCATTCTGTTAGCTCCAGCTCAAAAATTCTTTCGTTTTCTATCGTCGTGTTCTACCTACCTTCACATTTTGCTGGTGTATATGGGATATGCGGCGTTTGGCAACTAATGAATCACTCAAGCTTGGCTAATTTTTTTGTAACAAAGCTTTATGCAATATGTATGGCAGAACCTCATATATGAAACTTATTTAGGATTATCATGAATTATCTTATCTTCAAAAGGAGTCATCTTCAAATGTTCTGGTTTAGCTTTACATTATTTCAGCATGTGAAGTCAAACGGCTGAGTGCAAATCCAATGATTCTATCTGATTTAAGATTAGTATGCATGTGATCAGGCATTTTTAGACTTGTTCTTTATTTAGTGATTAGTATGTGGATATGTGTCCATGATAGATTTTGTTTGGTAGTCAATTGCAATTAGGCTTCAGTTTCTGGTTTGATGTGGACGTTGTTTGTTTTATAGTGTACTATTATGGTCACATGAATTATGAAGCATGTTTGGTGAGGCATCACCATTCGGCTCAGCCTTTTTGTTTGTTAATCATGAGCTTTATTTGCTTATTTTGAGTACTATACCAGCCTTTGCACTGGACAACGGAGATTCCAGAAATTGCACGGGCAGTTAGCAACAAAAACAAGGCCCTGAATGACCTTCCTGCTACTGGTAAGGTCAGTTATGCTACCTATCTGAGCTCATTGTAACATCTGTTCTGCATTTTGATCAGTGACGGTAAGAAGAAAATTTCAGTTGTCTTCCTGATAATTTGATTAGCTGTATGTCGCAGCAATACGACTGATGGGTCCCTGGCAAGAGCAGAAATTTTTTTATGATTAGAAGTTTGATATCGATAAAATGTGGGATGAACATATTGAGGTGCAGGCTTTAAATCGCTTTTCTGGGGCATGCCTTTGCACACTTGCTTAAAACTGGAGGTGAGGTACTCTGTTCAGGAGAAATTTTACTCTGACAAGTTGATTGGAAAGCTGGAACTTAAAGGCTTTGATGTCCATTTCTGTAAAAAAATCGATGACAACATAACAGCTAGTTGAAGCCAATATTTCTTTGTTTTTTTTTTTTTTTTTGCCCCTCTTGCATGGTCAGAAGTATTGATCACCTGATGTCCATATGTTATTCTAGCAAGATTTCACTTGCAGCACCTGTTTTCTTCCGAGCCATTTCTCTCTCACAGTTTGCCATGGTCGCCCGGGTTGGGATGAGGCGCGTGGCGAACTGCTGCTTTCACGTTCAGAGGAACCGGATCCCCTGGGTGGCTGGGTTGGGTTTCTCTTGTTTCTGCGCATCACGTTGTGCAAGCATGGCCTCAGACTGCTGAGATTTGGCCGGTATGGGGAGAACTGGCGCGTTACTGATTGAATCGCTGTCTTCTATCCATGTAATTGTATTCGCTGCAGTAGTTGTCACTTGTCAACCGTTGCCAGATTAAGAAACATAGTGCTGCATTTATATACTCTACGCACGAGCTGGCTTACATCCAACCATCCAAGTCAAACTGTGAAAACAATGGGTGTGAAATCAGCCCGGATATGCGTGCTGGCATGATCTTTCGGTACGTGGTACAAAGAGATTATGAACGAAAGGACTTGTCCTCGCTCGGAATTAAATTTACACTTAGGAGCGTTTGGATTTTGAAATTGAATTTATTTTAATAATTATAATTTAAATATAGATTAATTAAGTTAATATAGTCGTATATAGAATATATTTGTATATTTATTAGTAGTCATAAAAAAATATATTTATATATTGTATTTTTATTGTAGAGAAGTGAGTTGAAGAGTGTGCTATAAGTTAGAGAATAAAATTATAGTATAATTATTTATAAAATTTATTTTTATCTTTTACTCTATAAAAATTTGAGATGAATTTATTTGTGAGTTTGAAAAAGTTGTGAAATATTTAATTTCAAGTCAAATAAACTAATTTATTATGTAAATTTTAATTTCTTCAAAATAAAGGATCCAAACAACCCGTTAGAGCGTTAGAGCTTTGTGTATAAGAATCCTCTGTATAGCGGCAGTTTGGCCGTGCCCCGTGCATGAGTTGGTGAAAGCGAAGGGGTGCTCTTCGGAGTTTGGAGGAACAAGAAAAAAATGACTGGATGCCGATGCTCACAAACTCAAAAAGTACCGATTCTCCTTATTTAAGACCTATTAGACACAACTTCAACTCGAAATAAAATCTATATAGTCCTTAGAGCTGCTCATATCTAGCTCAAGAAATATATGGAGGTCGAGGGTGTAAATAGATTAAAGGTCTATTGCTATATGTTTTTACAATATTGTAAGAATACAATATCTTGTAAACTCCAGCTCCGACATGAATCTCAAAGTTGAATGACCCACCGCCCGGCTTGGTGTCTTGATAGTACAATAAACCAGGAGCGTCATGCTTTGCTGAATCGCTCGTTCTATATGCTCGATCAGAATTGCACTCACTCATTCATCAGTATGTACTACCGCTGGATCAAATGCTATGGAACAATGTGCATTCATCAGGATGTACAAAATTGCAGGCAGCATGGTGATCTGGACCATCATAAGGACGTCAAATCTGTTCATCTGTGACCTGTCAGACTAGGATGCCATTCCGAGCTAAGACCAAACCGGAAGCCAGTGCCAAACCAAACAGCGCGTGTAACCTTACGCAGTAGTACTTGGCCATAAAAATCTTGGCATTGTCCTGAAGGTGTGACCTCAACTTGTGTCAGTGCTAAACCGCAAGATTTTCAGCGAAGGGAACGTGAGAAGAGAGACTTGCCTCGTGATTTTTCTGCACATAATCCACAATCAATTTTCCGAGGGGTAGAGTCATGGCACCAAGAACCTGATAATTTCGTGGTAATGGTCGGGTGAAGGCATATGATTTAATTTGGATCGACATTTTAAAAGCAGAATGATTGGTCATCGGTGGCTTACAATGCAAGCTGATGGAAGAGTTCTGCATGCGCCAAATGCAGACAACAGAATGTACAGCGTGACAATTCCAATCATCACTATTCGTGACCCTGCTTTCTTGCCAATTCTTACCTGTTTGCAAATTTACATGTAGCGAGCCAGCTCAATATTTATTGAAAGGGAGTCACAATTGCTGAAGAAAGTTAAAACATCGACTTAAGATGGAATATGTACCAGAGGAGACATCTTTCCAACTGCACGATCTCCATCGATCTACAAAATATCATGGTCCATCTGCTGATAATGATTTTTTTTTTAGATACAAAAGTAACGCATCAAGCTGTTTTACGTCAGTTGAAAATAGTACCTGATGAAAATGGCTGCAGAAGAGTATCAAAGTAGTTGTCAACCCAACAAGAACTGATGATGCTACAACTGTTTTGGTGATAGGAAGAACCACCGTTTTGCTGGCATATTACAGTATTTCAACAAAGCGACATTTAGGTTGAATAACAAGTGAAAGACTACTGTCTTCAATTGCGTACTGCAAAATTTCAAGAGAATACCTTGCCGTATTTATGCTGTTGCTTGAGAAGTAGAAAGCTGTGGTTGCCAATGGACCAAATGCAGCAAAACACAACGGCTCACCTAGCCCTTGATAACTTAATCGGAATGGAGGACACTGAGAAAATACACAAAATGAAAGAATGAAAGTAAGTAATCGAGAGATGAGCCAATGTTGTTCAGAAAGTTATAAAGTACAATTGTGTATATATTGTCCCATTTAGAATAAAAAAATTTAGATAAACGCTAATTTTTTAAGAGGGCCTGGGAGATATTACCTGGTAAACATAGCCACAGAAGATTGCACACATCACCAGTAAAATGAATCTAACATCCCCGGCCTCTGCAAGGGCCCAGAACAGCCCGGCAAAGCCAAGCATAAGAGAAACGTTTGCAGCATTTTGTGCCACCGGTCGACTGCACAGCAGATTCCATCATCACATCATGTTTCATTTATGCGTGGAATTCGTAATTTTATTTTATATGTGAAACGAAAATTACCTGCCAATGATGTTAACAACAGATTCTTTCTTGTTTTTATCGGCTCCTGTATCTGAATCGTAAACATCATTGCTGCAATGAAGCAGAAATAAGGCTCTTTGAGGAAATCGGCAATAAAAACAAATACTTTCATTTTTTTTTAAAAAATCTTTTACCTCAGATTGAGCCAAGTGATCACAAAGACCGCGGCTGCCAAGAGGAGAAAGTAGCGTTTGGCAAAGAAGAAGCCTGCATCGTGATAAGCACAAGCGCTCCCAACCTGCAGCGAACCGCAACTACAGATTATGTAATTAAGGACGGCTGCAGACACAATAACTAGTTAGGACTATGATCAACCTTGAACGACTAAAAAATTCTAGGCATTCGGTTCAGAATTGTAAATGAAAAACGAAAATCTGAATTTGTGGTATCTGGTTCCCAGAACATTCACAATTATCTGCTGTGAGTGAACCAGATTGGAGGCTGGGACTTGCAATCACTCACCGTGAGTGGAACAAGAGCGACGGAGTAGATGGGCAGCTTGGCCGCTCTCCAGAGCAGCGTCGCCCGTGATACCTCACCGGTCTCCCCGGCTTCACTAGAAACAGTAGCTGTAACCGAGCACCGAGTCTGTCGAAGAGCGCGAGGCCTTCTCGCGCCCGCGGCGGCAGTGGCAAAGCTACTCCGGCGAGGAGGAGTCGCAACGGACGACGAGACCACGAGAGGCGCGAGGGCAATGCCGGCGAGCGGCATCAGCTGCGGCGGGCTCTGGAAGAAGGAGAGCGAGCTCAAGCGTCGCGCTCCATCGGACGACTCGCGGGCGCTGGATGGGCCTGTGCATGGATAAGGCTGCTGAACCAAGCGGTTAGCGAAGCTCTACGTCGACGGCAACTACAGTTGCCATGACCTCGGAACTAAGAGCAGAGTGACGTTGTGGTTGCTGGTTGGTTGACAAGTGATTACGGATTATCCTGCCCACCTCAGCCGCTCAGCGGAAGAGGCGTTCCACGTCGTTAGCGTGGGCCAACACTCCACTCGCGTTTCGGCCTTTGGAATGCGAAAATTTTTACTATTTCCTAAATTTTTCTTATGAAATTAAATTGATTTGTATAAAATTTCTGTGTGATTTTTGCAAACTGCACACCAAATGGAGCCTTCTTTTCACAGGATGCCGACTTGGGCTGGAACCTCGTTGATACCATCAACAACTAATTGGTATATCGCAAATGGAAAACTGAAAATGCACAATATGGTCATTGCGTGAGCAAAAACATACGAAGGCCGCATCCGTTCCTCATGTCACAACTGTGACAGATTCTACAATGAGTCAATGATACACCAGTTTTTCAACACAATCAGCCAGTTGAAATCTTGGAAGTATTTCAACAAGGAATCACAACCAAAACAGTATTGGCTTTTAATATATTCAACACGCATAACACAAGGGTAGAAGCATTACATGGAACTGCAGCACTTGCTCTTCGGAATTTCCTGCGCCGGACCTGGAACCAGGACCTTCTTCCCAGCCATTGCTGGGGTGGCACCATTGCTCTTTGGCTCGGACACCATGTTCTTCTTGCTGTGGATTTTGAAGATCTCTGTCAGGACAGTTTGGAACGCACTCTCTACGTTAGTTGCCTGGAGTGCAGAAGTCTCCAGGAAGAAGAGGTTCTCCTTCTCAGCAAATTCCTTGGCATCTTCGGTGCTCACGGCGCGCTGCTCCTCAAGGTCGCTCTTGTTTCCAACTAGCATTATCACAATGTTCTTATCAGCATGGGCACGCAGTTCATCCAGCCAGCGTGGTATATGATCGAAGCTCTGGCGCCTGGTTATGTCGTAGACTAGAAGAGCACCAAGTGCACCTCTGTAATACGCGCTTGTCACAGCTCTATACCTGCATTGGTCGAGCATATCCAGCATGAGGTTCAAAGCAGTGGCCATCAAACAAGTGTTTTAAATGGTAGAATTAGGAGCCATAGACATATATCAGAGTAGAATATATGAGATACATTCATACATTCCAGAGAATATATTTCTATCATCTTCAGAAACGATTTTGCAGCTTTCCGTACCCGTACTTCTATTTATGGTTATACATTTTGTTCAGTTAAGTACGTGTGACATGTTAAATATACACATGCATAAGACACCAATAGAAATACGTCGGAAGCTTTTATTCAAAAACGTAAATTGATAGCCCATTCATTTGTTGCACTACAGATTCACCGGAAGCTTTTAAAGGTAGTGTCTACATCATGGGCTAAAGATCTTGAGGTGTCCAACAGCAGATCCACGAGCTGAAACAAAGACTCTTGAACATAAGTGACATTCCTCTCAATCAAGCACGATTTCCAGTCATACAGACTACAGAGTACTACGTGCAGTGCAGTTACCAACAATTAAGCGTTGTCTGTCCGTTCGGCCTCATCAGTTTAACCTCTAAACTGCAGCGTCAGCATGCGTAATTTGTCACTCCACAGTAAGTAGAGAATGCCAGATCTAACCACCTAGCTAATCACATTGTGCTGTGCTTGGGTCTGTAAGGTAGGTGTGAACACGCTAAAAGGCGAAAATTCCCGCCGCGGAGATCCACCGTTCCACGCATCATTTCTGCTGCATCTCACCGGGGATCCATGTGAAGAAACAACAGATCGAAGAACGAAGAGCATGTTGCGAACAAGACTAGCGGCTAACGCAGCGTAGATAAGGGAAAGCAAAGCGCTAGTGAAGGATCAGAGCGGGTAGGGGGACGAGTTCCGGATTCCGGTACCTCTCCTGGCCGGCGGTGTCCCAGATCTGGGCCTTGACGCTGCGGCTGTCGATCACGAGGGTGCGCGTCTGGAACTCGACGCCGATGGTGGCCTTGGAGTCGAGGCTGAACTCGTTGCGCGCGAAGCGGGCGAGGATCTGCGACTTGCCCACCGCCGAGTCGCCGATGAGCACCACCTTGAACACGTAGTCCACCTTATCCGCGGCCCCCGCCATGCCTCGACACGACGCCGCTTGCGGTGGTGGTTGGTGCTCTGATCTGCTCTGCTCTGGTTCAGCTTCGGGTGTCGGGAAAGAGACGGATGGAGGTGGCAGCGTAGGAGCTAGTGAGTGGACTGTCGCTGGGGTGTGCGCGTGCGTTGGTTTTATGATTTTGAATGCAGGGGCAGACGAGACGAGACGACAGGAATCGCTGTGCGGAGACGATCAGGGAGTTGGTTGCCGACAGGAGAATTTTCGACGTGTATTCCATGTGCACCAGTACGTTTTGGTATACCGTATAACTAACACTCCTGAGCTTACATATTTTAACTTCAGGAATAGAGAATTTAGTAAGAGAATAATTATTTACTGAGAACAAATCTGAGCTTGCATATTTAAATTGACGAAGTGGAAATCGTATTTTTTTTACCCATTTGTCATCAGCTGTGTTAGTAGCGAGCTCAAAGCGAAAGGTTAGTTCGTCCAGAAGCACACCCTCGGATCCTTCAAAACATGCGAAACATACATGCAAATAGTATGTAACATCCAATTGATACCGGGGTCTAGGCGTGAGGTACTAAATTCATGAATAAATAAATATTGTGATGACACAGACACAAACCGACCTTAGCTCAGTTGGTAGAGCGGAGGACTGTAGTCGTTGCAGAAAAATCCTTAGGTCGCTGGTTCGAATCCGGCAGGTCGGAATATACCTTTTTCAAATTTTTTTTTTCTAATTGGACTTCGCCATGATTTATTTGTTCGCCCATCAAAGCCGTAAACACTTCTCTCGACTCCTCTTTCGAAATTTTCGAATGGAGAATGAACCAAGTTTCTTTTAAAAAAAAGAAGTTACATTACGTTGCAGGCTTGCAGCGCATCCATCATTTATCTTACTACAATATGGCAATAGGGAATCTCAACACAACTACACAACTCGTTATTTTTGGCTGGCATCCTGTTGGCACGTCTTTATTAGACAATCAAATTCCAAAAAATAGGAAAAAGTTCTTGAGGTCATTCCAGATCACGACTCAACAATGTGGTGCAATACGGATTCATCATCTGCCTTTGCCCTTGTATGACAAACTTTATCGTACTCAATCTTATACATTCATTATACAATCAACACTATAATTTAAATTCATTTTCTACTTAAATTATATTAATATATTTAAAAAATAAGATTATAAATTATATAATCATTACTCAACGTTGATTCGATTCTGTAATGAGTGGTTAGAATTGAGTATGGCAAAGTTTGTCAAACAAAAGGAAAGGCAGTGCAATACCTCCTGAACCAATGTAACCAAGAAATTTAAGATGTAAAACAACACCCATATTCAAATACAACTGCTACAGGAACTAGTTGATTCCCCGCAAGATCAGCAGAAGTTTTCTTTCTTCGAAACAAAATTTCTTTCTGAAGTCAAAGGCAGAAAGAAAGGGCTACCATGCTAGCATATAACTTTACATGATGTCATGATAGGTTTTCAACAACCATTATTCCAGGATTATACAAGCTTTACGCTTAAACCAGATAAATTGAAAATAAATAAAAACAAGAAACTAGGGGGCCACTGCAGTTAAAGCCTATTGCCCCTCCAGAAAGCTTGTTTTATTGCCAAGCCCTGATTTGACCTCAACATCTAAAGCTGAATGTCCTCACATGTAGCTTATTCTACATACACTGAATCTTCTATATTGTCAGGAAACGGAAGTGAAGGTAGGATGAAATTTCCATAAATAATCACATGGTGTGAGGACATCAACATTTTTTAGCAAGGCTTTCATAGAACAGTATGTAGCCATTATCAGTGTTACCACTGAACTCTTGCGCTGAGCCAAAGAATGCTTGTACCATGGACTCATCGGTCATCTCAACATTCTCGTCATCAAAGAACAACCAGTGGTTGTGGCTCTTAACCAAGCTGATATAGTGGCCATGATTTGGTCCACTTCCAACATGAACTACCACAGCAAAAAGGGAGTATTCCAAGTCTGAGTTGTCGACAGTATTGACGAGTTTAAGCTCCAGAGGAAAAACCACTCTGTATGACAACTTTTTGTAGCGTTGAAGCTGCTCGATGTACTTGAAACGCTTGAGATGAATTACCAGGATGTTTGGTGGTTTCTTTATCTTCATTCTTTTCTGCGCTTCCTGTAAACTGAAGTGGAAACAGTTTTTATCCAAACAAATGAAAGTGCAGAAGTTATATATACATAATAATATGACAGATGAAAGGTAAAGAAATGTCTCTAGCAGCCAGAGAAATTACCGAGTTACTACCCTGGAGGTTCTACATACTATTGTACTGGAAGATTTAATACTATAAAACAAAATAAACAGACAAATGTAGAATCAACAGCTAGCACAGCTAAATGCCTCAAATGGTATTGTGCACAAACAATGTTAACCAGAATGAAGTATCATATATACACGGGGAATTTATACGCAATCAAAAGCAGGAACAACAAACCTGCAGCATTTGTCACAGAAGAATTTATCCTCCGCATTCAGGGTCTCTGTTGAGCTGAAGTTCTTAAGACAACTGGTGATTGAACTATTTTGTTCAATGTCCAGGCTCAGGTCAAAAAATGTTTCATCTCTATCAGTCACAGTTTCACATCTCAGACATCTTGTTTCATTAGTCAATATTCCCTATACAATAAAAAATGAGAAATAAGCTCATCCCCAAGACTAACCAATGGAGAGTCCAGAAACATGCCATATGCACACATGAACAAAAGCATGTCGGCAGAAAAGAATAGAATCTCACCTGGAAGCATTTATGAACCCAGGTAGCAGCTAATTCTTTGTGACTGCCATTGGGTTGAGCATTAGTAGGGCCATTTGAAGCCTTTTGTGATGAGCGATTTGAAAGAGACTCTTTCAAAGCTTTATGCTCCTTCTCTAGAATGTCAACGAGCTCATTCAATAGAAAGTTCAGGAATTCATGAGCATCCTGTAAAATACAGTCATTCTGAGTCCATGGTCTATACAAAGAAGTTACACTGTGTTCAAAAAATGCATATACCATAATACAGTATGATCCTCAAAGTGAATTAGAGTTTTTATTGCAATAGACAACAAAAAACCTGCATATGTGCTCCAGACATTAGAAATCACTAAAGCTTAGTCTCATCTCATCAACATAGCAATCTCTGTTTCTCATGGGTATCTAGTCATAAAAAAAAGGAGAAGGCATTTGCCAATCTTAAAAAAATGGTTAATGCTTACACTTTTCGAGTATCTGATGTGACACCGGCTCTATGTGATAACAAGCAAATTCACACAAGGAAACATTGAGTATGATTGGGGTGGATAAGTTTGAGGTACTCCTATAATCCTATGATTTCTTGATAACACAAGTCATCGAAAATAGAAACCTCAAGCATTAAGTTTCATCATTTAGGATGTTAAGTGTAATTAAACATACAATTGAACAGGATTACAGCAGAAAATCATGCAAAAATCTCATCCAGGTCTGATGGCCTAACATAAGGCTAATTGCAATACTTCAGAAGACGAATAGGACAACATAATGTGACCGCAAGCTTTCTCAAAAGCA
>BCLG01003531.1:0-47122 GCA_001602295.1 Zoysia matrella
AAAAAAAAAAAAAAAAAAAGAAGAAGGAAGGATTGCAAACCTAGGGTTTTCGCCATTCCCATCGCCTACCTGAAGCTCGAATCCCTTGTCGCCGCCGCCGCCGCATCTCGCATACGCTTTGGGGGATTGATTTGATTCCCGCCCTCCACTCGAGGGTTTCCTTCTCTCCTCCCCCAAATCGAATCGAAGCTTTCCGCCCGAGCAAGCAACCGGCCCTCTTCTATCCCTTGGGGTCCGAGGAGCGCTGGCGATCGAGCGGCGGCGAGGCACGCGGGTCAGGGATAATGTGTATCCTGTGCGCCGTGCAGCGGTGGTCGCGCCGCGTGGTGACCATGCTGCCGTGGCTGGTGGTGCCGCTCCTATTGCTCTGCGGCGCCTTCCAGCTCCTTCTCCCGGCCGCCTACCGCCTCGAGGTCACTTCCCCGCGCCTCGCCTGCGTCTCCGTCCTCCTCCTCACCCTCTTCTGGTACGAGATCCTCCTCCCACGCCTGTCCCGCTGGCGCGCCCGACGCTCCGCCCGTCTCCGTGAGGAGCGCCGCGCCCACGCTCTCGAGCTACACAAGCTCCGCAAGACCGCCACCCGTCGCTGCCGCAACTGCAACAATCCCTACCGGGACCAGAACCCCGGAGGCGGCAAGTTCATGTGCTCATACTGCGGCCATGTCTCCAAGCGCCCGGTCCTCGACCTCCACTCGGCCGGCAAGGCCCCCCGCGGATGGCCTTGTGGTCAGGATTGTGACTCAGCCTACTGGCCTGAGCTACGCTGCCCGGGCGATAACTCATTTTTGGGGTTCTCGCGCCGTTTGTTCTCGTATCTATCAGTAACAATGAGGTGGTTCTTGAGTAAAGTTTGTAGATTTACATCATCTGAGCACAGTGAGGCAGATGGTAAAAGATTAGCCAAGAGAGGGGAGAATGGTGGAAGGGCTGAGGAGAATAGAGTGGAGAAGGCAAAGAGGAAAGCGGAAGAGAAGAGGTTGGCCCGGCTGGAGAGGGAAATGCTGGAGGAGGAGGAAAGGAAGCAGCGTGAGGAAATGGCAAAGCTTGTGGAGGAACGCAGGAAGCTGAGGGATGAGAAAGCAGAGGCTGAGGAACGATCCAAAGGTGCTACCCCTGTTGGGGAGAAGGATGCTAGGAGGGAGGCAGATCATAAGCGACGACTGGACAGGAGGAAGAAAGAGGACAAGGGTTCAAGCAAGAGCAATTCAGATTATGAGGACATGGACAGAAAATTGGGTCGAGAAGGTGATAGGAAGCGAGATTTGGACAGAAAGAGTGATCCCGAGAGGCGTGACGGATACAAGTCTTGTCATTCTGAAGATAACAGCCATAGTAGTAAGGTAGCGGACAGCAATTCGAAGTATTTTGGAAGAATGGCAAGAGGGTTTGCCAGTGGTTCTTTCTTTGGCAGAAGCACTCAGGTTCCAGCCCCTCAAGTTAACAGGGTTAGTAAACCTACTGCTCCTGCAACTGACCCAAGTAATGCCGTCAAAAGAGTTTTGCAGCCTACTTCTGCACCAGCTGTGCCCAAGTCTGCTGCAGCTGGAGAGCCGAAAAATTCGTGGACTAATTTTAATAGACCTGTGAGTAACAAATTCATTACTATTTTATCTAAACTTCTATTATTCAAACAGATGGCTCAAGGTATGGGCCTGTTTGTTTGTTCTTTTTATTGATGCGGCTGTGGCTGCGCCTGCATCAAGTCAACAACAATTAACTGTGCACAGCTGCAGCTAAAGCACAAACTAACAGGCCCTATATCACCCCTATTACCTTCTGACATATTCCATTTATGTGCATTGTGCTACATGCAGGTTGATCCAAATGTGCAGCCACCACGCACTGCCCCTAAAAAGTCATGGCATCAGCTGTTCAGTCGCTCAGCATCTGTTTCTCCCTGTCCTGATGTTACTGCTTCATTTCATGAGATTAATAGGAACCCTGAGCCAAATGGCGGGCAAATAAGCAATGCTCATAATTTTCTGTCTCAGTATCCTCCTCTGGACAGCAAGCCAAATTTAAGCCAGTCGATGCAATTTCCTGGTTTTTCACCAGTGACGGCATTACCTCATTTTCCAGTTGGACATATGCCCTTCTATGAGGCAGAACCGACAGTAGTTGAAGAATCAGAAGAGTTTGAGGACCCATGTGAGCCAGATGCAATTAATCTGCTTGGGTCAATTTTGGACACTATTAACATGGGTACTGAGTCCATCTCGAGTGATGTCACAAAGGAATCACATCCGAGGCCGTCACCAATTGAGTCTCCTATCTCAAGATCTCGTACAGTTGAAGAGAAGCCAATGAAACCCGGACAACCATCAGTCACGAAAGGGCCTGATGGTTCCATTTTGCCCCAGTCTAACAATGAACAAGGCACGTGGCAAATGTGGAGCACACCATTGGTTCATGAAACTTTAGGCCTGCAAGGTCCGCAGAGTCAATGGCTTCTGCCAAGCACGACTCAAATGAGCCATGCTGCCAATGGTGGAACTAGAAGTCCCCAATATGCTAGTTTGAATGACAAAGGTCCATGGCAGCAGAAAGCACCCCTCCAGCAATTGCTCCCTGACACACCTAGTTTGTTCCTTTCGCATCATCTAATGGGAAAAACTATCCAGAATGACTTGGGTTTTGGATCTCCAAATAAAGCAGCACATGCACATCCCTTTGGGCCGCCTGGTCTTTCTTTGTCCAAGTAAGTCCTTTCGGATGTCTTTTTTTTTTTTACTGACTATTTGAAACATCTCCTGCTACATTGAAATCTATTATTACCACCAATGATTTGATAATGGTAACAAGGTATAAGTCATAGGAGAATAGTTGCCACCTTTGCCTCCCTAGATGTTGATAATAACTATTTCCGGGTTATTTTTTTTATACTGTGAATTTGAGCTTGTGATTGTTATTTATTTCTTAGGACAGGCCTGGTGCAGTGGTTAAGTCACCCCACTTGTGCCTTGAGGTCCTGGCTTCGATGCAGCCTCTCTGCAATTTATTGCAGAGGTAAGGCTTGCCTCGTATAATCCTTCTCCACACCCCACCTTATGTGGGAGCTTTGAACACTAGGTCTGTCCTTTTGATTGTTATTTATTTCTGAGAGAATAATTTTTGCCGTTCATGTTGATGTTGGCTGTGATTCTTTCATGTAATTGTGTGACTTATGTTGTTTTATTTGCTGGTTAGTATAGCTAATGTATCAATACATACCGGCACCTATTACATATGTTTTGGCGATTTCTTTGACATTCAAGGCATATGCATCAATTTTTGGGTAGATGCTTGTGCTTGTGCATTACATCATCTAATTGTAGGCATATCAAGTATGTGGCTTTTCACATCTACGTATGTAATTGTGAGGATACATTTATGTTTAGAGATAATTCCTTATTTGCCCCTAAAAATGCCACGGCTTCCTTTCTTGACCCTTTTGAATTTGAACTTCCCTATATGGCCAAAAATTCATTTTTGATTCCTTATTTGGCCCTTCCGTTAGTTTTGCCCCCTAACGGTGTTAAGTGGGGGATGAAATTACCATTTTACGCCAGCTGTTGTATTTATTTTATTTTGAGCATTTTTTATTTTTTTTTCATTTTTGATAATATGATAATTGTACACAAATTTTTTAAAACATGTGTACAGATTGCTGCATAGCAAAGTTTACAATTATGAGATTATCAAACCATATAAAAAAGGAAAAATAATGCTTCAAATGAAACAAATACAAAATCAGGGGTAAAATGGTCATTTTGTGCCCCGCTTAACACTGTTAGGGGTTAAAACTGATGGAAGGGCCAAATAAGGAATAAAAAATGGATTTTAGACCATATAGGGAAGTTCAGATCGAAAAGGGCCGTGAATTTTTTAGGGCCAAATAAGGAATTCTCTCTTATGTTTATGTGATGTCACTATAAAACATTTTAGGATATTGACAGGGTTCTGATAACTAGGTTTGACTTTAAATCATGTAAGATATACGAACAAAAAATATGATACCACTAAAAGCAAAGTGTATTGTCTTGGCATGTAATACAACCTAGTGTGTGGAGATCTGTGCAGTGTTCTAGGAGCATTATTATTTCATACTTCCATGTAAGTGACACTGGGAGCCTATGGAAAATTAGCAACCTCATGGTCTTCCATGTGTTCATACATATCTATTTTTAACATTGTGTATACTTTGTGTGGGGTATAATTATATGGTAGATTTTGATAATTTGATGGCAAAGTATTAGAGCTCACTAAAGGCTTGGGTTGTTGTGTTCTAAGCAATTTTAGGCAGCCAATGATTTAGGTTTCATTTTATCACTAGTGAGATTGACATATAAGACTTAAAATGTGGTGGTTATAGGTAACTTCAGTATGAATGACAGGCTGATTATTTCGGTACCATAATGAATCATGAATTATCTGCAACTGCATGTAAGCTGAACCCTTGAATCTTTGAATGGATGTTTTAATGGACATACTGTCTACAACAACAATAACAAAAATACAGAGCCTTTTATTCCAAGCAAATTAGGTAGCCCATGGTGAAACAGAACATAATAAAAGTGAGAAAATGTTAGTACTGGGAGATATACTTTCTACTGTTGTGTAATTTGTTATAGTGGTTGCTTTTTTCTTTTTGGTTGTGAATTCTTAAATAAATCCATAGTTTGATTTATGGATAGAACCTTTGTGTCACGTCTTTTTGCGGTGCATCTTTGTGGGTCCTCCTGCTAAATGTATGGCTTCCAGCCAAATCACCATGGTATTCTGAAATTTGTCGAGTTACACAAGATGTAATATAATTTTCTTGTTTATTTCAGTTTAAATTCACTCTTATGTTATTTGTTTCAAGTTTATGGCTTTCACTCTGAAATATTTTAGTTTGATTGTTTTAGACTAAGTCCACATGTGACACATTCATGACCTGGGCCTGTAAAATCTTCACCTTTACCACACTTGTTTGCGGCGAGTTCTCTGTAACTTGTAGTGAAAGAACTGCACAACACTGAGCATTACTATATTCTTCTGCAACATGTCTTGTTTTTAGATAATTCTGTTCTACTCACTCTGTTTTTTAAATTGTTGTCGTTAGGACGAATTCTAATTCAAAATGAACTAAAGTTTTTGTGCTAACGACAATGAATTATATTTAAGTCCTTTGCTGAATGAGATTTATTCTGAACATTAACATTAATAATACCTTAGCCATATCAATGTCTGTCTGTCTGCAAGTACTGTGAAAAAATTAGAATGGTGGGTCTGAAAAAAATTAGAATGGTGGAACTTATAACATTTTTGGGTCATGATTTATGTAGGGAAGGAGATCCTGTGCTGAATGGAAATGAACTAAAGGAAAATGATCAGTTTTGCTCGCCCAGAGGGACACATGATGGTGGAGGCTTTTATCCTGCTGATCCTGATGTACAGTCAGTGTGGTCATTCAATGAAAAAGAGACAACATAGAACTTGATTATAGAATCAAATATTGAGCCAGGACTTCCTTGCCTCGTCCTGCTGTTAAGGGGGTTATGGAGATAAGCTTTGACTGTGTTCCTTGACGAAAAAGAAAAACCGATATGATCTTCATTTTGTTTAGTAGAACAGACTCACCTGCGTCCATGCACTGCAATCAATATGCCTCATATTTTTGGTGCATTTTATAAAGCTTTTTGGGCTCAATGAAAACTTGGACCTTGCAGAGGTAGAGCCTAGTTCATGATTGCGTTAGTTTGAGCAAGATCGTGGGTTATCTGGACTGATTATTACTAACTTAATTTTTTTTTTTTTTGAAGAAAATGCAGTAGGGGCAACCCCTGCTGTGCTAGATAAACATAGATAAAAATAATAAGCAAGTACAAAGAGCAAGCCACAAAAGCAAAAAAAGAGAGACAAAACCCAGTGACAGGCTACTCGAAATCTTGTAACCAAGAGTGAAAGGAAGCCATATGAACATCTTGGTTATGTATGTGCAATTGGTAGCTGATGCTGTGACGCTTGTGTGGTGGTTGGTCTCTTACTACCGGCCATGGAACGTAATGCAATGGCCTGTCTTTATCAGTGACCAGGTCCCTGCCTAACTTGGGAGCAAGCAGAGGGCCGAGCACTGTAACAAGTGGGTCGCTAGTCAGTGATCGTCACTAGCAGCCACCGCATACTGGATTTCCCCTTTTCTGTACTCTTGTTCGTGAAACTCGTGGATAGATGGTCGACCAGCGTCCTCCTCTTGCTGTTAAAGTATTTTGTCGTCGGTATAATTTTCCCTGTTCGTGACTTGGCTTCTAGCAACAAGTGGTTTTCCTTTCTTTTTGACCTGTTCGGGTGTGAAGAATAATCCATGTCAGTACTCTTTGTGATTTTAATAAAGAATTATGTCATCAATAATTTCAAACATAAGCATGGTAGTAGGTCGTCGTCGGTTTGCCCTCTCCTACGGGTGGCTACTTCCATGATTACAGCCGTCCATGACGTGTGTGCGCTGCATGATCCAGAAAACCACCATCGTCTCTCGCCACCACGGCTTGTATATCTCCATGTTTGGGTAGGTCGTTGACAACCACTAACTCTTGTCGTAATGCTTGTTAGTTCTCCACGAGCCAGCAAGTAAAACAGCTGTTGACAACTATGCTGGATAACACATCCCAGGAGTATACAATTCGCAGCAGTGATGAGCCGCTTATTTTTGACACCTCTTCTAGAAGCGTAATTCTCCGTAGCAATGCGAAAATAGTAGGAGTAACTACTTACTAACCGAACTGGATTCAGTTCATCAGTAGTCGACTGCTTGTAGTACAGTCATAGCTGATCGTGGCCCACGTATCAGCCTGTGACTGCCGGGGATCGTGGTGAGATTGAGTTGGGACAAAATGCAGCCAACAGCTTCAAAGCCACGGCAAAGGAAAAGCCAACAGCTTCATAGCCAGAAAACAAGGAGGCGGAGGCGGAGGCGGAGGCGGAGGCGCGGTTAGGTGGCCTGGGAAGAAGGAAGGAAGGGCGGGCGGGCGGGGGTTGTTGGGTTCGGTGCCCAATTGCTTTGGATTCCGCTTTCCTCCCGGTTCTTCTTCTTCCTCCCCATTTCATCGATTCCTTCGGGCAGGGATCCGCGAGCAAGGAACTACCTTTTCCTCGAGGGAAAGGAGATGTGCCCGCTGCGGGTGATCCTCATCTTCCTCTCCGCCACCATCGCCGGCTTCTTCCTCATCAGGGGTATCAACGCCGAGCCGGACCAGTTCCAGGACGACGCCGACGACTCGGGATCCCCAAGAGCCCCCGTGCCCCTCCATTCCAAGGTACCGCCTTCCCCCCTCTGTCCTGTTCTTAGCTTAGGCGTAGCTAGCTTCTTCCTTTGGAAGAAAATTCTTAGCTTCTTGCCTGTGAATAAGTGCCCTGCTTGCAATGCGACCTCTAGTAATATTTGCTAGTAGGAAGTTTGCTTCCTTTTTGAAAAAAAGGATTTTTTTTCCCCCTAGTAATCACGAGCATAGAGCAAATCCTTTAGAGCCACGACGAACTGCCGGTCCATTTATCGTTTGTGCTTCTCCTATCTGCCACCCAACTACTTCTCCTATATCTTGGAATCTTGATCATAGGTTCAGAACTCCCACCCTCCTCAGCTGTGACAGTCATTTTACTATAACCTGTGCATAAGCAGCGTTTGGGATCTGTTTTTTTTTTATGGTCAACGCCCGCCGCCGGGGGGTGGGGGGTGGGGATCCCCACCTGAATTCCATTGGAATGGAATTTTTTGGCAAGCCGAATACAGTGATTGTACCGCAGAGATAGAGCATACAAGAGATTATTTAGCAGGTCACAAAATGACGACATGGGGGATCTGTTGTCTGAATTTGTTTTAAAAACTAGCTGCATATAAATGTGAGCTAGTATTTGGACAGTTGAATCATACAGGCAACCAAAATTAATTTAAATTGTGATATGCACGCTGCACAATCAATGGTCACTAGGTAGTACTTTGTAGTTTTCCTGCTAAAACCATCAGCCCATTGTGTCCCTTGTATGCATTTTTGCAAGCTACTCTATTGTCTCACAAATGAATCTGACAGCTTATTTTTTGTATGTATATATAGGTCGGATCAGCTATGAAATCAGGATTCTGGACTATGGTTGACATGGCAAGTGGGCGGTACCTTTGGCGGACCCTTGTTGCTCCACCAGCCAAGTCTGAATCTGATAAGGCACGGTGACGAAGATTTGTAACTTATTTTTCTTGATTCAGTGCCACAGAGGTGAAAATTGGCAAAATCTTGTTGCAGTTACACATTGGTGTTGGTTTGTAATACAGTGGCAATTGTAATGTGTGGATTATATGCTAAAGTAAATGTGCAAAATTGTTCATGTTTCAAGCCTGTTTTGTATAAGGTTGAGTGGGTGCAACGTTGGCAGCATGGACTTCTGGACATGGTAATTTCTGAAAGCATACAGTAGTATCTATCTTTATTCTGTTGAAACAATGTTCCATTTTGACTTTTCAGTATCACCCTTTTGAATAATTTCTTCTGTTTCTGGTTTGTTACCCTGCTTGTAAGTTCTATCATTGGACTTCTAGTATATTTGATGATATTTGCCGAGGAGCAGTCTTTTTCGTACTACTTGTCCGTTTTTTTTATATGGAGAATTGCTACCTGTTATTCTTGTCCCGTGCATTAGCTATCTTCCCTTGCAATGATGATGTGCATAGATTTTGGACAAATGTCTATATTTTTATTGCTATTACTGTACTGTAGTTCAGCAGCATATATAGATATCTCTGCAACAGGCCGAGGATGATTAGAACAAAATTTCTTCCTCAGATCCAGACTATATTGGAGAGCTGTGTTAATGGCAGGACTGTGAAAAAAAAACTGTGGACTGGAGTCAGTGCTGTCAAATTTGTCTACAGCATCATGATTCATGTTTCTTATTTTCGGGGATATATCGTGACACCTCATCAAAGATAAAAATATCTACGTCGGGGAGTAGGAAACTGAACTCTATCCCTTCAAGGATAGAACTCCGGCACAGCAGTGATTGCTTTGCTGAAGCTAATTGGATTGTATTCACAACTGACGCATCAAATTTCAAATGTTACTTTTGGACAGTTGTCTGCTAGTTTATTATGAATGTGAAAAAAAAAATGATCTGTGAGATCTATCCTGAATCCCGGTTGATGGGGATTCAGCTTCTCATGTGTTCTTTTGCGTGGAGTATCTTTTACCTTTGTCCAGTTCTTTGATTTTCCTCTTGGCTCTTAGTTGTTATTCTCCTTTCCCCCCATTCTTATTTTTGCTCTATAGAGCAAAAATATTGTGCCTAATCAGAGGCCTTAAAACCGTCCCTATTTAGATATGTAGATATTACCGTCTCCCCTACTGTACGAACCTAAACATGTTCCTTTTTTTCAATGAAGGTGCAAGGTCTGTGCTTTATTAAAATTCTGGTCAAGAAATTTTAAAAGAAATATTGAGATCCAAACAAGTGCTAAGTGTCAATGCTTTAGATGTTAGTCATATCAGGCCTCACATTGTCGATTATATATGCATGTTTATATGAGTTTATTTTATCAGTGCTCAGCACAATATTATCGATTAACTTGCCTTCTTATAGCTTATCCAAGCCAGGTCCAACTGCGATGCAGATGAGCCAAAGCACCGGACATGAAAACAAGAAAAATTTACCTGCCGTATCTTGTCTCTTGTCGATTAACATGGGCAAAAAGGCATCTGTGTTGGAAACTTAAGAATCTAAAGGTATAGCTGTGATTGGTTTGATGAAATGAAACTAATCTGACTCGATCAACATTTGACGCATCCAATTACTAATGTTATCACGTTGTGTGCGGTAACACAGAGGTGGGAATACTTTTCCATTATCTTAAAAAAAAAACTAATGTTATCACTGAAGCAACAGTTTTGTCTGGTTCAATAGGAATGGCTAAATGGAGCTCTTAAATCTATCGCGAATCCCTGTTGATATAGACAACTTTTAGTTTATTCACAGACAAAACATAATTATTGCCATCAACATGTGTCGTACGTTTCATCCGTTGGTATCCTCTTGTGTGGAGTATACTTTACCTTCCTTTGTGTCACTTAATTTCTTTGATTTTCTGATGAAGATGCATGTACCTGATCGGTTCATTTGTCTACTGGTAGTCACTTTCGACAAGTCTTTCGCTGGAAGATATGCTTAAAGACAACAGCCACTTTTGATATGAATGCCATGATCAATACGATCCCCGAACATAATTAAAGAAACATACACGTCTTCTTGAAGCGATGAAAGATCACATTTAGAGAATTTTGGACATTCAGTAAGTTTGCATGGTTATAGCTTAACAGCCGACTTCATATGCCAGGTTCATAGGTCACATGAGCTTTCTCTCATTAACGGTGCCACGGTATCTCACTAAAAGAATCTGCCATCAGAGTAAACAAGAAGTTTATTTCGATGCAAACACTTTTCAAATCAAAACGCAAACATTTCATTATCAAAAAATGACAAACATTACAGAATATCTGAAAGTAACAATAACAATAATAACAGCAATATATAGCTTTGAACAGAAAATCCGAAAGTAACAAAAGGACTCTACTCTCAAACGATTTACTGAAACAAAATGAACCGAGAGGTCGAAAGCTACTACTCTTGCTTCTGCTGCTTATCATCCCCATGCCAGGCCCGGACTATGTCCTTCAGCGCTGGCCGGATGCCTTCTTCCAATATTTTCCAATACTCAAGGGAAGCACCACTTGTGTGCTTCATCTCAACAAGATGATGGAACGGCGCGATCTCAAAGATCTCTACATCAAACTGGACGACACCATTCATCCCCTCCTTCCTCCCTTGAATCTGCACCGTACCATTATCCTTCTTCCTTACCCTGAGATTCAGCTTCTTCGCCGCGTCTTCAAGCTGCGAGATGATGGCGGACGCAGGCTTATCTGATATAAATCTTGTCTCCTTCCTGCACTCCTTGTTGTCAATAAACAGGCCAGCCAGATCAAACCCTGAGGAAAGAGAGATAATCTCAAAGGCATTTAGGTTTGTCACGGTCAGAGGCTTCACACCTTCTTGACCAATGTTCTTCTTGCGTCTTGCAGGGACATGAACTGGAGCAGTAGGATTTGTAATGGCGTTTTGGCTAGGAGTTCTCTCCTTTGCAGCACTGGTCTCACGAGGACCCTTCCGGAACCAGGTAGACTCTTTTATCTTCTGGATTGAAATCCTTGTGCTTGGGTTGGGATCAAGGATCTTGTGCAGCAGCTTACTGAGTTTGTGTGAGAACCAACTGGGACACCTGAAATAACCATGTTGTATCTTCCGGTACATCTCCATCACGTTTTGTCCTCGGAAAGGGAGATGACCAGCAGCAAGGACAAAGAGGACGACGCCACAAGACCAGATGTCTGCCATGGCACCGTCGTAGCCTGTCGTGCTGATCACCTCTGGAGCCACATACGCCGGTGTCCCACAGGTGGTGTGGAGCAAGCCGTCCTGCCTCCTTGACTCCGAAAGCGCGCTCAGACCGAAGTCCGAGACCTTGAGGTTCCCATCCTCATCCAGCAGCAGGTTCTCAAGCTTCAAGTCTCGGTGAAACACACCTCTGCTGTGGCAGTAATCCACCGCGCTGATGAGCTGCTGAAAGTATCTGTGCGCCGCTTCCTCCGTCAGCCGGCCACTCCTCTCGACCTTGTCGAAGAGCTCTCCACCTTTGACGTACTCCATGACGAAGTAGATCTTCTTCCGCGTCGCCATGACTTCGTGGAGCTCGACGATGTTCTTGTGCACCGCCCTCCTCATCGCTGTGACCTCCCGCTTTATCTGCTCCGAGAGCCCGACCTTCATTGCCTTATCCTTCCCCATGATCTTTATGGCGACGCCCTTATTCGACTCGAGGTTCCTTGCGTGGTGCACCTTGCCAAACGTGCCCTTCCCCAACAGTCTCCCCAGCTCGTACCGCTCCATCAAAATCTTCCCACTGCTCTCCATGCCTTCAACCAAACAGTATGAACGACTGACAGGGCTGTCTTCTGGCCGCCGTTAATCAAGTGGAGTGGAGCGATTTAGCCGTCCTCCCCCATGTCATGGTCCATGACGGTGAACAATACTCTTATTGCTTGATCATGGTGGATTCTGAACAGAGCAGAGTTGATGCAGGTGATGAAAAGTGATGAGGTTGAACAGACCAGCAGCAGGCCTTGCGGAGCAAAGATCTGCTTTGTCTGGCAGCAGAAATCTCTTCTAGGAACGCACATCTTTCAGCATTCCTTTGTGGATGGTGGTCTCTGCTGAAAAGAAATAAAAGAGGAGGAAAATTAGAACCAACTCCACAAAGATATCAACTTTGCGTCATGTAATCATCAAGGATTGACAAAAAAGCAGAGGCTAGACATGGAATTAAATAAAAAAGCATAATAACCAACCAAGTTCTGCTCCATATGTTCTGAAATCGGTTTGAAGAATAGTATGATGCGAGCAACATCGCAGGATAGGAACACGAACGGGGTTAGCAGCAAACTAGTACCTCCGGTCTAGAATTATTGACGTTTAAGACATAGCAAATGAACTAAAATTGAACTGCTGGTTCAGTGTCTGAACGTCAATAAATAAAAAACGGAGGGAGTAGATGGAAGATCACAGAGAGATCTGGTGACACAGAAACAATAATTGGCAGGCAAATATAAGATAAAAGGGCCTCACGGATCTAGGTCTCTGTTTTGTTGGAACACTCGAGTTCATGCGCCCTCACGGATCAATCCAAGCAGACAGGATACTAATAAACAAGAAGAGAATGCAACCATCCTCGCTAGCGATCGATTCTCCATTCATTCATTCAAAGAAGCAGTAACAGATGAACGGCGGAGAGGAGCGGACTACTGCGTACCTTGGGGTTCGACGTACGAAGAGAGGAGGAAGGAAGGACGAGGAGAAGAAGCCGGCTATGTGGTTTGATCTGTTGTTGCGAGGAGGAAGCACCAAGAGACGAAGCCGGCGGCCTCTCTGTATTTATACAAGGAGACGGCCGACTAGGAGGCAACTACTCCTAGTCGGCCGTCTAACGATGTCCGGATATAACGGCGCCCCCGCTGCTGGTGCTGCGGATGCCGTTGCCGCCGCGCTGCGTTCCCGACGCACCACATCGCATCGCAGGAGAGGATATGCTCCTCTCTCAAGTCTCAACCCAACCACATCTCTCTTCTCGCCATCCGGGTACAGATGGAGCACACGTTATTGTGAGCTGTTTTTGTGTTGGTAGCCGACTCCAGTTACATCTGTTATCCTAATTCAGTCTCTTGGTACGCTGTGGAAAGATCGACCAGGAACGATCGATTGAACGATGAGTCAAAGACAGCCGGACTGATCCATGGACGAGCTTGGGATGACTCATACCCACGTGTGCTACATCTGCTCTACCTTGTTTGCATCATGGGTTCCTCATCATACATACATATATATATATATATATATATATCCTATTGAGATACTCCTATATCAGTGACAAAACGCGAGGACCACCGACTACTCTGTCAAGCAAAGGATTGAATTCAAGCTCTTGGTTCAGTCCCCTGGTGCATGTGGTATATTTTCTGCGCACAGATGCAGCACACGTCTGGATCGATCTGGCTGGACTACAGATGAGGATCTGTTGTGGCCGTTCTCCAAGCACCGGTCACTGACACGTCGAACTCCTTCCTATCGATTAGCGGCACGTACCACATATCGATTTGTTCGTGGCGTCCCGTGGATATAGATCAGTGGTGCCTCGGATGCTCATCACCTGGATATCCAATTACTTATCATGTCGTAGCTAGACAAACAAACGAAAGTCGCCATGTATAACCTGTACCAGTCCAATGATCAGTCTACAAGTATCCACGGACAAAAATGGTGTTCATGGTTAACTGAGAATGATTTGACCGCTAATTAAGCGCTTCTTTGATTATTAAGACGTGCGACAAACCCAAGGGGTGAGAGCGACATGCCATCTGCTGCTGCCTCGCAGAAGCATCGTTGGCAATGTTCAGCGGAACTAAGGAGCAGCTAAAGACTCCCTTGTTTGAGAAGTCAGCAGGCTAGTGTCCTACTTACTACTGTATAAGTAGCTAGCACAGCGCACAGTATGTTAACAAGAGAGAGCTCTGCATCCAGGAACGCATCGAGCTGCATGCCGGGGAGGTCTTTCAGAGTTGACGATCAACATGCATATCAGCTTGCACACGACACGGTGACTCAGCTCAAGGATTTATATCAACAAAGCAGTTTATTATTTATCATTTTCCATGTCATCATCACGAGTAAACACATGCGTAACATGGAGTCGTATAGCCTAAGAGTATTGTAAATCTGTAATCGGATGCATGCGTGTCTGAAGAACGGGTCTTTGTTAGTGTGCTTCGCACGGCCACCGGCGGTGTCCTCGTCAGATACAGCTTCGTTTGAGCTTAGTTCAGGGGAAGGAAGCATCTGCGATCCTGCTGTTCAACCACTGCATCCATGTGCACTGGGCATAAATCTATACATACAAAACTATACTAAATATGTCCAAGTTTGGTTTGTCGAAAGAGACGTGGAAGCTTCTGAACCAGTGGGCTGCTACACGGTAGGTTAGCCGCATCGACCGCACACGGGGCAACCTACTACGACAGGCTTGCCGTAACTTATAATAATATGGTGACAACGTCAGCGACCATATATAATTCGAGGATTAGATAAGGTTGCCTGCTCATACTGAAGCAGCTCTTTTCTTGCGAACGATTAACGAGAGCATGCCGTCAGATTGCAGTGCCATTGTATACACCGCATCATGGAACGGGCTCTGAAATGTTCCGAGGGTCGCCGTGCCAGCAGTTGCGTGTCCGGCTTCTGCGCCACTACCCATGGGCCATGGCTTCACTGCCTTCTTGCCGATGTATATATAGTTCTGTTTTCCTTTCTACTCCAGTATTGAATTGGATCACTTCTAGCTTAACAGTACACACGATCGAACACAATTAATTTGGTCTGTGTTTGTATTCCCTCAAATTAAATCATGGAACTCTTGTTACATCAGAACACGAGTATGTATATAGTTAATTCAGACGCTCATACATAGTTTACTTGAAATTAAACATATATATATGTATGCTCTAAGGAGAAGGAGATGCATGCGACGCTTCAACTTGTACTGTTAGCATGAATCAGCTGGATGCATCACCACCTATGGATCCAACTGTCAAGGTGACAAAGCTGTGCATGGAACACAAGCAAGAAGCAACAGCATCAGCTATCGAATATAGTAATGTTACCAGAGACTATTACTAACAGAACGGAAATCAAGGGCCCCTGCCTGAAGAAGGGTTCTCCCAGCTCTCAGGAATGCGGCTCACCACTGGAGGGGTCGGCTGTCCAGCTGCATGGATGGCAAAGTAAACCAACGTGATCATCCAGCTTGTTCTCTCCAAGTGATCGATCTCATGAACCCCTGATGGAAAGCCACGATCAATCAAGAAAAGACTTACTGAAACAGATGTAGATGGCTTGCGGCGGGAGCACGACGCCGCACGCGATGGGGAGGTACATCATCCGGACGGGGTCCACGGGCTTCGGCAGCATGCGGTTGACGTCGCCGAGGATGACGGGGCACAGGCACCGCAGCGTCCGGTCGCCGTCGCCGGCGCTGCTCGAGCTGTTGAGGAACGTGGACAGCCCCGCGCAGCACTCGCTGCCCGGCGTCGGCGTCTCCGCCGCGCTGCCCGTCAGGAACGTCCCGCAGGTCATCAGCCCCGCCAAAGGGGTCACGCAGTCCGCCGGGGACGACGGGACCGTGCCCGCGATGCCGGGGAAGCCGGGCAGCGTCGGCGCCGCCCGGGTTGCGCAAGGCGGTGTCGACGACTGCTGATCGCTCGGCGAGGCCGGGGCCGCCGGCGGCGGGGTCCTAGTTGGCGGTCTTGAGCCGGGGTACCCCGGGAAGACGGGGTTGCGAGGCCGGGTCGAGCCTGACCACCCCGGGAAACGAAGCGCGTGCTCCTCCGAGGCCGCCGTGTCGTCGGAAGCCTGGCGCCTTGGGTTTGCAGCGTCCGACGCCACGACCATCGCGAGGATCGTCAACAGGGAAGCTGCTGCTCCAGTGGACACCATTGTTGACACCTTTCTTCGTTCTTGCTGCTGCAGTGCTGGTTAATTTCCAAGCTGGGAGGAGTAGTAGAGAGTAGCGTGGTACGACACAGCAGAGCACGGGATCAAATAGTACGTGCTAGGATGCAACCGTGCAACTCTTTCATGATCCACCACCCCGCCTTTCTGTCTGCCACCTGCTCGTCTGGAGATTAAAAATGGTCTACCTGACTTGATCACGCAAAACAGAGCTCAGACCAGAACAGTGCCAACCAAATCCAACCCTGTCTTCCTTTCCCAGTTATTATGGTATAGTCTCTTCGTTTTTTAATTGATGTGACCGTTGACTTTTACATTTAACTTTTCACCATTTGTCTTATTCAAATAATTTGTTCGAATATATAAAATTTTAAGTTGTGATTCAAATAACTCTAATGATAAATCAAATTATATCAAAATATATAAAATTTATCAAAAAAAATTGAATAACACGAATAGTCAAAATTGAATTTAAAAGTCAACGGCGATATCAATTAAAAAACGGAGGGAGTACATTTTTTCATGTCACAGTTTCTGCAACGTATTGTATCTAGAAAGGGAACATAAATCATATAGGAGTATTATTCAATACTACTATGTATCTTGTTGTAAATTTTTCTGTTTTTGTTGCACCGTGCCTTCTATGTCAATCTCCAGCTATAACCAAAAACCTAACATGTTCTTCAAAGTGTGCGTACAACATCACTTTTGATGGCAAATCAACTTCTAGAGGTACTCTGTATAAGCTCCTTGTACTCGGTAAAAAATTAGAACCCTACAGAAAGGGAAAAAAAATCATATATATTGAGCTTTGCTCTCTCCGATTTAGGAAGTGGCAGGGGGAGAAGTGAAAGATACCTGTTTAGGAATTGGCAGGGGGAGAAGCAGCTTGAAGCCTGGCAAGATTATTCTGAAGCCGGCCCAAATGAAATGCGGTAACAAGCCACAGAAAGCAGAGCTGATATCAAAGAAATACACAAAACTGTTAAGACGTATCTAACAGGACTTAATACATGCAAAAAAGACTTGCTTGGCACATGCAAAAAGTAATGTACCTAGTTCATGAAATTATCTGGGTCAGCTGTAATTTGTTTTCGCACATACAAAGATACTAAATATATTACTCTTCTTTCTCTACAACTACCAGAGGGGCTCCAACAAACTGCTAAACGCCTGCCCATTAGTGGGAATCTTGGGTAAAACAGAGACTGTACATGCAATCGAGCAAAGCAAAGCAACAAATGCAGATCCATTTACACAAAGGAGAATATGACATTACGGCCCAGACTAAATTTTGATTATTTTTCTACCCGAGAAGCACCCTAAGGATCATAGACCAATTTGAACAGTACAAAGCAAAGGAACCGCTCTTTAATGATAAAATACAATATATTGTGGCAGAGACTGAGGTCCATACCGGTAATGCATAGAGAGTAACCATGGACGTTTTCTTCTCAAGATTGCTGAATAGCAACCTATAAAGTCCAGCAGCAGTTGCATCGCCAAGTCTTTGAACAATTACATCTATACACACCTACATCAAAGTTGTATATGTTCTCTTTAGAAAAAAGAAGCTATCTGATAAACATGCAACATGGAGGGTAGATCAAGAATAGTGTTTTTTCCATGTATGAGGTAAAATGCTTTTAAAGAATCTATCTAATGTTCAAAAGGCAGATGAGCAAGTACAAACACTAATATGTCTAATCGAGTGGCTACTATCTCTGAAAAAAAAACTTTTGATTCTACTGTTAGCTTTCATTTAGTTTTGACAGCCAGATTTCTATATTTAGGAATAACTGTAGCATTGCTGTGCTGCAATGATGAATACTCGAAACTTTATCATCACACAAAACTATGATTACAATTATTATTTTTCACAATTTTATTCAAAAGCTATTTTGCGTGTGAAATAAGTTGGATAGAATAAAGATGGGTGGAAACCATTTCAAACAAGTTCTATTCTCTCCCTTGTATTTCATAATGGCGATGAAGCTCCAAAAGGGAACAAAAGTACTCAGATTTTTACCTTGGCTTTGTACTTTTCATCCTGAGACACAACTGTGAACAACAACTCCCTTCCAGGTCTTGTCAAAACATAAGTAGTTACCTAAAAAGTAAAAAGAATCAAAGGTCTGTAAAAGTAAAATAGCAAATAAAATAAGTCTGCACATATTCTAGACACCTAAATATTTAAATGGTAATATCAAATAGATCCATTGTACCTTTCTAATAGTTTCAGTGACAGCCACGGCAATCCAAGTTGGCCATGCAGCAAGGGCAACCAAATTCAATGCAGCGACAAAGGGAGAAGCACAAATAGCAACTGTGACACCAGCTACCGTAAGGATACGACCCTGAAATATTGTCAAAATCATATCAGTACTTATCATAATATTTTTTTTTTGTGCAATTTATTCATAATAACTTAGGAATACTGGAATACAGCAAATTGAGGATTATCTGAAGATGGACCAAATACCGTCAAAGTGAGCTGTCCTGCAAGAATAAAAACTGCTATAAAGCTGTTTATCAGCGCAAATGTTTTCCTTCTGGCAGTTGGGCTCGATATTGTAACAGCAACTATCGTCACTTTCTGAAAATCATAGACAAAAGATAATTGACAGGTTATATAACAGGTCCTTTGTAACATGAGTTATGACACACGTTTAAGCAGCACACTCTATGATGCATGCTAATACACATATGCAGAATGTCCATACCTGAAAATAAAATACAGAAGAGACAAGTGCACTCAGCCATAAAAATAGAGATATGTAAACCAGATAGGGGGAGCGCAAAATCAGCCAGAGACCTTCAAACATTAAGAAAAACTGAGGTTTGGATTTTTGAGACTGGAAATGTGATCTAGGTGATGTGACTAGTGAAGAAGCTTCATCATCAGTGTCGGCATTTTGAACTTGTTCTGCCCTGTAGTTAACAATAAATTCAATTAATCCTTTCTAAAACATGAGCATGGAAAGCAACAAAGCCAAACAAATCATCAGCAGTTACAATTAGAGATTGGAAAGCTGATACTATCTCCCATTCTGGCCGCTCTAAATTCATCAAATATTCTACATCCTCTATTCCTATTTATTACACCTTCCGTTTTGTTTTCCTGTCGTTCAGACAAGGGAGCTAGTTCGTTTCTGAACTAAGATGCATCCTAATGTCAGTAAAACAAAAGCAGAGGGAGTACTATGATTTAGAGACCTCTGTAACTTGAAAGGAGCGCTTATCACAGGGTTGGCTTGGAGAGTGGAAAATGAAAAGGAGGCTTTATGGGCTCAAGCTCTGAAAGATAACTATTTTCCAAGATTTTTTTTTTTTTTGCAAGTAGTAATCCAACTTTCTTTAAGTGATGTCTTTGCAAAACAGTTCATGGGAGTGTTACACAAGCAAAATTTTCCCATAAAAATCTTTTGGAATAATTATTCGTTAATAAAATTATTACATGCATTCAAGTATACATTTGATCATAAAAGAGTATATCAATGATAACAGTGAGTCAACGCTTTACAATGGAAATTAATCCAGAATCATGTCTAAGCTCTTCAAAGATGCAAATTGAAAATGATCATGTAAACAATAACAGAAGTTAAGGAAGAACTTGAGTAACTCCAAGAAGGATTTCATACTCTGTTTGAGACAATTCAGTCGATCCAAGATTGTCATCAATACAAATTCCTTTGGATGACAGCGAAGCAAGTTCCATCAACAGAGATGAAAATAATAGCAGAACTGAGGAACATTCAGAATACATCAGATCATATTCCATGCAATATTTGAAATTAAGTCATTAATTTCCAAAAGATAATCATACTTACACGGTCCCATCCATGCCATACTTGCAGCAAACAATGAACCAAAGAGTTGCCCTAGCGTAGCGCCAGCCCCAATAAAACCAAATAATCTAGAACCTGACTGAATTAAAGAAAAATAAGGATTAAAGAAAAAGGAAAATGAACATAAGAAATACTTACAATTCATCAATTTGTATATGGTACCTCACTGTCCATAACATCAATTACCCTTGCCCAAGTTGATGATATGGTAATGAGATTAAGCAAAGCAACCTACAGATTCAGAGAGTTATTTAAAATCAGTTCTCAGGGACTAAGGCAAATACAAACAGCATCATGTGAAAGCTATGAAAGGGCATACCCAGAGAAATAAACTTATTCGAACTAATATGTAGAACCAGCTTTGATTTCTCCATCCAGGATGTTTATTTGGACCGTCTTGGCCTGAATTCAGCTTAAGACAAGAAACGGAGAAAATAAGCTCTTTTACATTAAGAACAGTGCTCAAGATCCCAACAAAAAAAAAACAGATGGATAGGAAGTGGCTAAAGGTGCAAGAAAGATGAGCCAATGGCTTCCTCCCTTGAAATTCTAATAAAGTATGGTAATATTGAAGGATGAGTTATCATCAATCTGTTACCTGGGAGTTGGACTGTCCAGGTGTGGAGGCAAACCAAAGCACAAAAAATACAATAAGGGATACGCTGAAGAACCTATGTATCAAAACCAAAGCCTGAAATTACAGTTACACATGAAAGAATTAGCGTGTTTCTGTAGAGTACAAAGAATTGCCAAATAGCTTCTTAAAATAGAATCTTCATCAAACTGAAGAAAAATAAACAGAAGAGAATGGCACGTTTAAACAAAACTGAAAAAAAAAACATTCAGTCAAGATCACTATTTTTGCACTGACACAGAGATTTCTTTCTTTAATTTTTTTTTTTTGAACGAACAATCATAAAGTAATATTTGTATCAAGCACTGAAATTGAGTACTCCCTGCAATTTTTTATTCTTGTTCATAATATTTGAACCAAAATCAAGAGAGAGCACATCTTTCAGACTAAGAACAAGTAACAAGTCACTAATTTTGACTAAAAGAAACCAAAAAGGCAAAACTACAAATCAATCATGAGGGCAATTTTGCATTGCACTCTAAGATCATGAGGCATCCAGTTGAACTTGAAGTCGAACTGAGATGCACATTTGCAGGAATCTAATGCCGATGTTACTATTTTGGACTATAGCTCTGATATCCTCCTATCTGAAATATCTTTGTGGTTAGCTTCTGGCAAAAACATAAACAGACTGAATAGAGTGGTAAGACCAAGTTAGAACGAGTTAAGTGCTACGGCTCAACTTATAAACTTTACAAAGTTTCCATCTTTATTGAACAGTAGTTGGATACACTTTTTAACAATGTCCTACATAGAGTGAATTCAACGATCTCAAATTTAGCCTGTCAGTTGAGGAGAGGAAGGAGTCACGAACCCTGGGCTTTGGGATAGAAGGGAGGGAGAAGGCCAGGGAGGCGACTGGGGCGGCGAGGACGGTGAGGAGGAGGGAGCCGGCGAAGAGGCCTGGGAGGGTGTCGAGTCCCAGGGAGATGGCACCCTCGTCCCGCAGCGGCAGCACCGCGAAGTAGGCGCTCAGGATCTGCGCACCCACAAAACCCGATCTTTTTCATCACTGCTTCTCTGATTGCATTTGGTTAACGGCAAGACACTTACGAAGAAGAAGGTTGCGGCGGAGCTCATCAGCGGGGGCAATTCGTGGGGATGGACAACCACCACGGCCGCTACCGCCGCCTCGGCGCGAGCGCGGAGGAGCCGGCAAGGCGTCGCCATCGCCCGCTGTTCCGGTCAGTGCCAAGTGCCAACCGGGTTGACTTCACTCTTACTAAAAGCCTCTGCACATCGAAATGTCTGACTAACCGGAGCCTAACCGACCAATTCACTGGCCAAATTTCGCAAAAAAAAATAAAAATAAAAAAATAAGCGTAGGGCTTGCAGCATTCACGAGGATACTGTACAATTTACCGGAAAGTATATAAATAAGATTATTTGAAAGATGTTTAAAGAATGTTGGAAAATCGTTCTCTCTCTCTCTCTATTTGATTTTGCTGCCGTTCTCTGAAACATGAGACTCTATGTAGTTGAATGATAGTAAGAAAAAACTTTCGATGTGAAATACTTCACCTGACCTGTTCAAGTTTTTTTGCTTTTCCACAGATGATGGATGGAATACGGAAGCAATGGGCACAAGAGGCCAGTGAACAATAACACACGGCCAATAATTTCAACTTCTGCCTAGGCTACTACCGCTATGCATAAGAGAGATGTACACAATGAAGCAAATCTGCGTCAATGTTGATGAAGATAGTCTCTCTGTGAATCTGCAATTCTTTGAAATGTGAAAACAAAATCCGGAACCTTGCCAAAACAAAATCCGCCTCAACAGTGTACTTTGCTTCAAACCAACATTGATGAAAATACTATTTACATTTCCTGGAAGTGATGGAAGTCTGTAGAAAATATTTGAGCATTCCAGGTTTCCCATCGTGACTACTAGTAAAAGCTTAGGACAATTTCATTCCTTTTCAGCCCTCTGAATGTAGAGAAAAGTTTGCTGAACAATATTCAGTATCTAGTTGAACATTATATGGCATTAAACAGTAGTGCAATTATACACACACTAACATGACAACATGGTTCAAATTTGTAGAGCTCGCTTTTTTCTTTATAACCCAAGGGTGCAAAGACTGTAGAACAGCCATTATAGTCTTATGTACAACAAATTCTAGGATACACTATTTCGCGTTCAAGTTATCTTCAAGCATCACTCAGCAACCCCGCCTTCAGGAATGAGCCGGCTGCTCTCTTTTGGCTGGCGTCACAAGCTTGAACGAGAGCGCACACATCATTCTTCTCAAGGAACTTCTCGCCATTAACCATGATCAGAGGGATGTACTGCAGGACCAGTCTCTTGCACTGCCAACAAGGAAGATTCAAACGAATAAGCATAAAAGTTTTTCAAGGCATTAAGTTCTTATATAAGGATTCATGTGGTTTATTCTTGCATGGAAATAAATGTCACAAAAAAGCACGAATTTAGTTGCAGGGTAAAGGTCATTGGAAACAGGCGTACCTCCTGGACATGGCCTTTAATTTGATTGCACTCCTTGAGAAGAATTTGGATTACCTCAAACTAGACCATTGAAATGAAAAATTGTTAGATGTAGCAAGGCAGCTCAAGAATGGAACTAGGTAAACAAGACAAGGCAACTACCTCAGCATCCGGATCTTTCAGTTTGGACATAACTTCATCAAGAAGGCGGCGGCAAAATACACATGTGCTGTCACTTGTCATACCAGAGAAATGGGATATTTCATTGCACAGCCCATACTGCTTGCAGAACTCTTCAGGCTTGATTTCAGTAATCTTGGTGAGCAGAAGAGTTGCATAGGAGTCCATCAGCTCAACACACTGCAGCAAGAAAAGAGTTCCCAACAAAATCGTTATAACAAAGCTATTTAGGATGCATCCCTTCAGCATGGCGTGTAGTAGGGCATTGATATATATGCGCTTGTTAATATCTTTCCATGACGCGAACATTTTCGAACAAACAAACTGCTATCTAATTACTACCTAAATATCATGAAAGACAGAACATTTGAGATAATCACCTTCTGTTCCAAGGAGAATGTCTGAGAACAAGCGTCGTGAAGGATTTCCACAATCCTATCTTGTGTTTGTTTGTCGCTAAGATAACTGACAGTTTTATTCGCAAAGTCTTCACAAGCTGAGCATAGCGGGCCGCCACTATTAGGATAGACAGGAATTTCGCTCGAGGCAATTTCCTCCTTGTCGACAGTGCCAATATCTTGGACCTCGATTGTTTCAATCTCAAGGTAAGCTGAAAAGGAGTAAAACTCAATACGATCAATTTTTGCGTGCAAAAAGAGAACTATAATTGCGGGTCTATCTTTGTTAGTGTACAAGTCGGACCAGGTAGGCCTCGAAACACACAGCACGGGAAACTTGGAGACGAGATGAAACCACGAAAGTGAAGAGACCGACTTCAGAGAGGGTGTGTTGAGCAGTAAGAAACAGAGACGTACCAACATCCCGGTCCTGCGCAGAGTCGGTCTGTGCTTGTGAAGCTCCCCAGCCGGCGAGGAACAGGACCAGCACAATAAAGAGAGCTCCTTTAGACCCCATGGCGTCCCAGCTGCGAATTTCAGATCAACAGCAGAGTTAATTGGAGATTCAATCAGCAGCCGCCGAGTTAATTTGAGGTAAATCGGCAACCGCGAGGAATCGAATTACTCGGAAGACACGATTCTAATCGCCACAAGCTGCAAACAGGTCGAACAGGCAGCCAGGCAGGGCAGGGGAAGAAAGAAAATCGCAGGTGGGGAAATCGAAGAAATCGCAGGTCGATTTCAAAACGGGGAACGAAGAAGACTGACGAAAGACTCAACTAGTAACGGAATCAAGCGAGCGAGGCCGCTTCGGCTGTTGGTTAATCTCGCCGGAGGAGGAGGCGGCGGAGGCGAGCTCCTAATCCTGTCGCAGTCGGCTGCGTGACGAATCGGAGGATTTGTTCGCGGTGGTTAGCATAATAATTCCTCAACGGCGTGTAGAATTAGGATTTGTCTTGCAGTAGTACAGATTTCCGGACGGGTGGCGAATGGGCCGAATTATCCAGACAGCCCAAGCAACACTAACAGCCCGCGAACACTGTTCAACCCCTGCCGTGCGGTGCGGGGGCCGAGTGTCGTATCCGACTTCAGGATCGGCCCACATGGACATTGGGCCAGAAGTAAAGTAACAGGCCGGCGCCGCTGAATGGCAGAAGCTACTTGCTCCTCCAGTGTACAACACTGCTCGAGCAAACACAGAGAATCACTCACCGTAGCCGTAAAGGAAGAGCTGAGGAGGGAGGGCGACGCCGCACGCCACCGTCAAGTACGCCAGCTTCGCCGCGTCCATGGGCTTGGAGAAAAATGTGTTACCGGCGAGCAAGGGACAGAGGCACCTCAGGTACCGCTTGTCGCCGGAGTCGAAGAAGGCGGCGAGGCCCACGCAGCACGAGCTCTGCGGCGCCTCCCCGCCGTCACGTGCCTCTGACACGGCATCAACCCAGCGAGAGGCATCACGCAGCTCGCTGCTGCAGGAGCTCCTACGGCTTCCAGGCCCACGCCTCCTCCTCTGTGCTCTTCCTCCAGCAGCTCAAGTTATCCGGCGAGTTAGTGAATTTGTCAAGGCCCAGATCAAGGTCTGAGGATTTACTTTACTTTGGCCTATGCCTATCCAGCGGCCTGTATTTGGAAGAACTAAAATAAAGTTCAGGTCATTCGGGTTGCTAGCAGCATGGATCATTTGCTAGCTTCTGTAATTGTTACCATGCCTTCCAGTTACTGGTGTTTTTATCCTAGCAATCACTATTTCAGGCTCCAAGGGAAGACAAACGGAGACATGATGGCAAATTTGGTCGGAAATGAACAGGAGAGTTTTCCTGCAGAAGGAGCAATCCTTTTCATAGTATGCACGGCTTCAGGCAGCACTTGGGGAGCACACCGTCATGTTTCTCAGCATATGTTTAACTGCTGCTCTCCACTTCTGTTTCTGTTAGTGTTTTGTAGCTGGTCTTTCTTCTCTTCTAACAGCGTCTATGCTGTGATCGATCCTTACTAACTAATCCAAAACTGAACCTAGAAGAAGATGGAAGCCTTGCTCATTAGCTACGTGCTGCTAGGATCCTACATCCCCAAGAAATCCTTGATAGGACCCTCCAGGGCTCCCATGACAGCCCTCCACGCGGTCTGTGTCGTCCTCGTTCATACAGCGCTTGTACGGCGGAGGGGACTCGTCACCCCCGAGGATCATGGCTGCAATTAATGGTAGTACATACTCTCTAGGTTCTTTCTTTAATGGTAGTATATCTTCAACTTTAATAGTTTGTATTATTTAATTTTTTTAAATAAATATCATATATTTTGTTATGATTTTATTTATTATTAGAGTTATTTAAATCATAATTTAAAATATGATTAGTATATTGCATCGTCATGCATGTACGCTGGTACGAATGAGGATGGTCAGTGGTCACGCAATCAGTTAAGACTTTTGAGTTGAAAAGTTCTCCTTCCGTCATGCTTGGGTGATAAACGGGAACGCTTGGACGTGCTCGCTCGCCCCTGTTCTTTGGGGCCGTGACGACGACGACGACGACTGTCTTGTCTTTAAGCCAAGCCGTGGACACTTGTCCTACGCGCCATCGAACCGGGATGCTTTGTTACCTTATCATGTCTGTCTGTTTGTTTGGTCTCAAGTCACCAGGGTTTCTTGTCTGAATATGACCGCTAGCAGTCAACAGTCTCCTAGATAGATGATGCCGATGCGTCACATTGTCAGAACAGAGGAGTTGCGAAGCTTCTGAGTAGTACCTAGCATATTGCCTGCACCGAAAAGAACTGGCCGTCTGTTTGGAAGAGACACCACTCCAAGCAAGAAGCCTATGAACTCGTAACTGTAGTCACGAGAAGCCTGTGAACTCACATGTTCAAAATAAGAATCCTGCTAACCACCATCCGGAACACAACTGAAAACTTTGTTCAGTGAGTGCCATTAAATTTACATACATTTAGATGTCAAACGAATTAAACTGAGCGTATTTCCTCTAACAAGAGTACACTTTCATGTCAATCTCTTCTTCTTTTTTCCCCCTTGGAGACAAATTAGACAGATAAATGTCGCTGGTTTGCAAAGGTTCCGTCGGTGTTTGGTCGACTAGTTGACGGGTAGACATCATCTGCGACGAACATCATCATGTGTAGCACGAGCACTAGCTGCTAACTAGAGTATCACTTAACGAATCAGAGATGGAGGAGCAGCAATGGAGCTAGCAGATGCGTATCAGACCACAGATTCAGCCCGCCGACAGTACCGTAAGTGACTAGTTACCTAAACGCAATAGCATTGTTAATCTTGCTTTTGATCAGCGCAAGTTCTGAAGCTTTACCTCTGAGTACTCGTAATATTTTGTTTGCACGGACACACCATCTCTGATTCTCATTCCAAAAAATATTAGAGAGAACAGAGGAGGACAAATGATTAGTACATGGGGCACAAAACACTAGTACTACAAATGATATACTTTCGTTATTCCAACAAACACACGCAAGGATTTCGCATTCACAATTACCAAAACGATACAAGTAAAACACACACACAAAAAACAAACTAAACCAAACTTTGAGACGTAATAATTGTAAAAAGGCCGATAGCTCCCCTCAACACAAACACTAGCAGCACGCACTGTCTGTCTGTAGTCTAATTGACCCTTCTGCAGTTCTTCCTGATCTGCCCGTTCGACCCCGTCAACGGCGAGATGTCGCCCATCTTGATCATGCCGGCGACGAAGTCCTTGAAGAAGGCGCTCTGGCTGCCGACGTACGACCGCACCAGAGAGTCGGTGGCGCCGCCGTTGAAGAGCTCCTGGTCGGAGTGGAGGAGGCCCTTCCTGCCGACGAGGTTCTTGTAGTAGTTGTTCTCGAAGACTGTCGGAGTCTGGAGGTCCAGAGGCGCCAAGTTGTTGTCGCCTGAACCTGAGGTTCGCGGGCAGCCGGCTTGCCGTGTCTTCGCGAAGGAGCCGTCGATGTTGCTGTCGTTGTACACGTGGGCTCTGAAGTTTGTGCAGCGTGCTAGGCCTATTGTGTGAGCACCTGGTGGAAAAGAAAAGAAAAGAGAGGCATCTCAGCATCTGTAATAAGCACCGTCTCAAATTATAAAACTAATGCCTTCTTGATTTTGGGAGAATAAATATCCACTTTATTTAATCAGTTAACTTATTACAGTACCCACAAAGAAAATGCCTTCTTGAACCAACTTGTTTTTGTTCTCTACGTTTGTATATAAGAAATAAAAAGCTATTCGATTCTAGTTATGAGAAGACACAATTAAAGGAGCAAAAAAGTATGTTTGTCGTTAGCTTCAAGTAGTATGTAAACCCATCATCTGTGAGATGCCGACTGATCACCTTTATGCTCGCTTTTAGCTATTCGCCGAACTAAAAAAAAAAATAGAAAAATCTGGCAACAGACTCGTCTTTCAGCTAGGGACTGTTCTTTGAAGCTTCGTCAGGGTTTATAATGACGAGCAAGAACGTATGTGTCCTTTTACACACAACTTTCTGTTTCTTCCGGAAACCCAACCACACCGACAATCGATCCGTGGGGCGTCACTGTCACCTTTACCAAGTTTGCTATTGCAGTGATAGCTGTATCTTTAGTATCATTATTATTATGTCCCGATGCTCTATCAGGTTATTTGGTCGGGTAATGTAGAGTGGTTAATCTTGTCATGGCTTGATATGTATGTGAAGAGTGCTAAGTTTTCATAAAGTCAAAACCAGAGCTTTCAGTTCCGTTGGTGAAAGCATGATCCAGCAGTCGTATGTACCTAATGTGCTAAACCTCTGAGATTTGAGGAAAGCAGTACTGTTGACTCTGGACTAGGTGTGATTCTTTATTGGTAGTAGTCCTTAATCATAGGATTTCTTTAATGATTCTCTAGTTGATTTTTTAACGAACCGGCGCGCTGTTGTTTGTACTTTGCACCCGTTTCTTTGACAAAGCAGAGATAGATCCTAAGTTGAAATTTGACAGAGTACAAGTGCTAGCTATCAGCACAGGTTTGTTTGTAGAAGATAAAAAAAAAAAAAATACCAGAGAGGGCGACCATGTCTTTCTGGGAGAGTCCCTGCGCGGCGAAGAGGGAGGTGAGGTTGGAGAGACCCGACGTCGGCGGCGGGATGCTGTTGTTGGCGCCGGTGAAGCTCGCCGTCGTCGAGTCCCGCCTCCCGACCTTCACGTTCCAGTTGGGCCCGCCCAGCTGATCATGCACGTACAGTACCATTAGTTAGGCGACAGGTCCTGTGTGTTAGTGTCGCTGCACTGCTAGAAAATTAAAGCTACTTACGATGACTACGCTGTCCCTGGCTGCGACGGCGAGGATGTCGGCGCAGGAGACGACGCCGGGGCAGACCTTCTCGACGGCCGTCTTGATGGCGTCGATGACCTCGAAGCCTCTGACGGAGCCGTTGTTGGGCGTCGCCATCTTCTCGCCCTGGAAGCTCGACGTATCATCCAGCAGCAACGACGCGTCGCAGCCCTGCACAAAGTTGGTTAATAACGAGCATAACAATTACTATTCATCACTCATCAGGTTAACTAACTGACTAATGGAATGGCCATTGATCAGCTATATCGTTCGTGCAGTACTTGGACGAAGCAGTCGTGGAAGAAGAGGCGCAGGATGGACGCGCCCATGCGCTTCTCCTTGGCGATGGCGGACTGCATCACCGACTTGACGGCGCCGTACACGCCCGGGCAGGACTTGGAGTAGAAGCCGGTGGACAGCTGCGCCGACGAGACGCCGGCGAGAGCGAGGATAAGCAGGCAGAGGAGGGCCGCGCCGCGGCTCGCTGCTGCTCGACCAGATGCCATGGTTGATCGATCGAAGGATCAGTAGTGGACGGACGGATGCTAGCTAATGTGTAAAGTGCCGACGAGCGGTATTTATAGGAGGAGCCCGAACAAGGCCCTGGACAGTGGACACGGTATTGTGTAGTATATATAAACCGCATGAGATATGATTGGGATTACATCACCTACTCCGTAGGACTTTGGGTTGAAAAAGCGAGCGAGTGATCCATCGAATAAAGCCATGCGCGTTGGCCGCACAGGGATCACACGCTTCGCGGTGGTTTCACACATACTTCTCGCAGCAGCATGTTCCTGCCATGATAGTTAGGGATGAGAACGGGTAAAATTTGCATTACATGTGGGGGCATGGATGAATCCACTTTCGCCTTTGAATGTAGTCAAAGAAAAAAAAAATCAACGGTGCATATTGTTAATTGGGGCAAAGAACTTTCTCTGCACGCGAGCTCTATTGTGTTGCATTCCGTTTTCTTTTTTTGGATAAAATACGTATTGCTAGCCTCTAGAATAGCTCTAATACAACGACCTAATCATAGGTGCATGGCCGGTCATGGTCAAATTTGTATGACAGTGCACTAGTCCATAGTTAGATAAGTATAGCATTTACCTCGTCGAATAAAATGCTGTCGACGTGCTCTGTTTCCTCTGAACTCCAGGCTAGTTTAATTTCTTTTCATCGCGTTCCGTTTGTCAGAACATGAGTAGTGGTATATCTACGTTTTGGGTCAAAGTAATGTTTTTTTGTGAACAGGACAGAGACAAATTTAACAGGCATTACGACAAGTTCAGAGCGGTTCAACCTGTGAAGTTTCAACCACACCAGGACCGTGTCCGTCGGTGTTCTTAAATTATTTATTAGAATACTATTAGGTAACTGTTAAATCAGAGTACAATACTCTATATGATTTGCGGACTGATGATTTGATGATAGGCTATTAGGTCTTCTAAAAAAATAATAGGCTATTAGGTGCACTCTTCTCACTGTTCACACACCCAACCCTCGATCGGACACACTTGATTGGCACCTGAATAGACGTAAATCTTTTATTTTATTTTTTTCCTTGGCAACAGTATTGCTTCGAATTGAAGGACAACAAATTGGAAGGATGTGAGTAAGGTTCCAAATGGCGCTTAAATTCAACAGTGATAAGTCTAATCGAACTGTGTGCTACGATAGGCCATATGGAAGGTTCCAAACGGTGCTTACATTTAACAGGAGGAAATGCTTGAAGTAGCTTGGTTGGCTATTGCTTTGCACGCACATGGTGCTGCGTTTGTTGAAAGGAAGGGATGATGATGCCAAACTGTCCAAATGAAGTGAGGAAGAGGAATGAGGAAATGATGATTTTACTTGAAATGAAATGTCGGCAATAGTTCAGTAATGTCCCCATACAGCGTCGACGATCGAGATTATATCCACAGATTGCCAGTCGACAGATAGCTAACTTGCATCCACCTGCACTCTAATTATTACTATTTGAGTGTGCTGTCCTATCGATATATCTCTGATTTTTCATTCAATTAAAAGATACTCTAACCGGTTACCAAATACTATCGAGTAAGGTCGCCTAACCGATCGCACCATTTTCAGGCATCAGACATTTGCATCTGCTGGAGTCGAGATCGACAAGACGCAGAGCTACAAATTCGATGCCCAAACCAAACCTAATGAAACTGCATCTAATCCAGAAACAGGATAACCACTGCTACCTAAACTATGTTATCAGTTACGGGTCAAACAAACTCGCCACGCAGATTCAGCGACGGCGCAGGGAAAAAGTTCAGTGGCTACGCGTTCAAGGTCCAGAAAAAGCTCATGCACGCCGTGATGACATGCGTAGCCACCAACAACAAATTCAAGCTTCCCTCGTGGTGGCCAAAAAATCTTTTTGACTCGCCGGGATCCCGGCCGGGCTGCAGCAGGCAGGCAGGCATGCATGCATGCAGACCGATCGACGATTCATCTGCTCGTCAAAAAATAATAAATTGGCCGGAGTAAGTAGGTCGTCGCCTGGCCGCCGGTCGCCGTCGTGCATGGTGCAGCTGTATGATTTTGACACCTTTTGACTCGCAGGCCTCACCACGGCCGGCCGGCCGGCCGGCGATCGAGCAGACATGGGCTCTTGCTATCCGTTAAAAGCAGGTGCCGAACTCGCATCTTTCCAGGCTCTGGGTTGACGAACAGTGTGCATCCAACGCAGCTCACGAGTCACGACTAGTAGTATTATAGGAGTAGTGATTGTGACGCTTTATTAGTGCCTACCTTGACGCACGTTGCTTTGCTCCTCGTGCGAAAGTTTCGCTAGCTGTACGCGCATCTCGTTGTCGATGGCACATGCTCTTAGGTTGACAGTTTCACTTGCTTTTCAGCTTCAAATTAATCGATCGGCTTGATTGTTATCAGGGTGCCACTTTTATTTCTCTTCCTTCAGCGACCTGTGGTGGTGCAGATAGTTTTTTTTTTTTTTTGGTAGAGATATACTACTAGAGATTTTAAATTGTTACAATCGGCAAGTATAATTTTGTATCAGCCAGCGAACACAATTAAAAATGAAAGGATTAATTAATTTCTTCCACTGACCTCAGCCTGTTTCTTTCACCGCTTCCACCTTGTTACTATCTGCTAGTAGTACATAGGAGATTCGATGCTGCAATTTCAATCGTTTGTCCTCGATCATCAATTACTGCGATAGAGAACATCTTGGACTTTTAACGATACCGATTCTGTTCTACGGAGTATTTGATTTCAAAAAACACCTTCATTGGAGCCCGTTGGTGGATGGAATGAGAAAGACTATCCTGAGTTTAGAATATTCAGTGCCTTCTCCAGTTCTACCCAACCTGAGTTCAGAATAGGTAAGTAGCTTTAAAAAAAACTTTAATAGGTAGCCAATCATCATGATTCGTATTTCACGTCACACGTCCTTCCAACTGCATTTTTCTACGCACTTGCAATTGTTTGGATTATGGTACCATGGAAATACATACTCATTTAACACAAGATGAAACGTCTGGTGAAATTCACATGCTATATCCACACTAAGAGTAGATACCTTCGAACATGATGACGACGAAGTGGTTAGTACCATGTCTAACCGCCTCATTTTTCAAAGTATCAAAAGCACCATTCATCTTCAGATCTCAGCATCTGCCAAACTAGCCATGCCACAGCTCCACGCAGCAACATTTGCCAGGGAATCAACTATAGCTATCACTTACGTAGACTACTCGTGTTACGTGAGCTGTTTTCCTACCAAAGTTAGCATTACAATGCACGAGTCTCAACTACACTTCTGTACAGAGAAGGTCATGCATTTGGAGGGGCCCTATGGCTCGATTTCAGTTTTCAGTCCAGGTCAGTTTCCGAGACCTCTTCCTCTGGAAGTTCAAAGGCATCAACAGCTGCAAAGTATGCTCTCTGCTTCTTGACAAAGTCCTCTGGTAACTTGGGAATGCTTGGCAATGGTCGCTTCTGTTCAAATTGCCAAAAAAGATTTAAAAAAAAAACTGAATATAATAATCGTGGTTCCAAGGTTTTTTTTTTTTTTGGTAAGTGAAAATTTGCATTTACGGTATTTCAATGAGGGTGAAAGCTGCTGCTATCCTTCAAAACAAGAACAAAAGTAAGACTACTGATTCTAGAAATGTCAAAAACTGGATAGTTTAAACATGTTACTTAACATTTGAAATGTTGGTGTTAGATATATTTTCTAGATGCAGTTTCACAAAAATCTGGCAGCAGCTGCGCTAACGTAAAGGGGAAGACAAGAAGTGACACTAAGTAACAGATATTATAATGTTTTACTGATTAAACATTTACCCATCACAAAGTTTGAACAAAACCATGAGCTTATGCCTTATGGTAACTGAGAATAAGGGTAGGTTAGATCATTATGAACCTGTTATGACCTGAAAGAGAGCATCCTGATCACAGTAGGGACCTTATGTGAAGTGCACTAATATTGTGTTTTTGCTTACCCTTTTAGCTTCATGACAAGGAGCCGACGAAGAAATGGGCCGAGTATTCTGAGCTGTAGAGGTTTCCCTAGTCAAATGGTTGCAAAGGAAAGGTACATTCAGTACTTCTGTTGAAAAGCAATAGCACAGGCTCGAACTGCAACCATTAGCTTCGAACAAAATAAATAGCCAATAGGACTTCCAAATGCCTCAACACACTGTACAAGTTTCAGGTATCTAGTAACCTTTATTTATCCGTAATCCATGTACCTGTGAGTTATAACACACCGCAGAATTCCGAAACATTTTTTTTATCTAAAATATCAAAGAGTCTTAAACAATCTATAATGCACTTTGCAAAAGGTATGGAATCAGCTACTAGATAGAATATCACAATAGTTAGTCTTGTTACTTACAAATGCACTTGAACTGAATGATAGTAGCGCACATAATATGATGTTAATAAGGCTATGCTGCAACTTATACAAGACAAATAAGAAAGAACCATATACAAAGGTGATTATGATATCTTTGTGAACTTTTATATTCATTTGACAGAGATATCTATCTAGGAATCTGCATTCCTGAAACATACTAGATAGGTTTATCTGTTTTCCACACACACACTAAAGACATCAACGATGTGTCCAAGCTCTAGAAGTGCTCCACTACCCTCTGGCAGACTGGCACCACATAGTAACCAAGCAGCATTGAAATAGCACAATGAAAATTACAGAGGGGCTATTAAGGAAGTGGCATTGTGCATTTTTAAGGCATGTAAGGTCACCTGTTGTTGTTTCTTGCGGATTTGCCAAGTTGGGGGCAGCTCGCCGTTGCAGCAGCAGCATCAGCGGGTTCCTTGCCCTTGCCCTTACCCTTGTCGGTGGTAGGAGCCGCCCTCTTCCCTCTACCTTCAGTAGCCTCCCGCTGGCCCCGCCTCGCGTAAACCGTGGAGATGGCTGGCGATTTAACCACTCTGCAGTCCTTCTCGAGCACTGCAAAGAAAGATGAGGAAGGACGGGATCAGAATTCGGATACGCCACTACTGGCTGTGGTAGTCGCAGCGCAGCCAGATCGAGGGGAGATAGGGGCGGGATCACTCACCGGCTGCGGAGGAACGTTTGGGCGCGGGCGTGACCGAGGCGGAGGAGGAGGAGCAGCAGGTGGAGGCGTCGTCGGGGTGGGGCCGGCGTCCGGTTCTCCTCGGCTTGGTCGGGGTGGGGATTTCGGGGAGGATCAGGTTGGTGACGTCGCTCAGCGCCGCCGCCTTCCGCGGGCGCTTGGCGGCGCCGGACTTAGGGGTGGGCCGCTCCGGCGGGGCCGGGGACCCCTGCGGCGTGGAGAGGGACTTCATCGGAGTCGGATGGGAGTGGAAGGGGATTGTGAGTTGAGGATTTGGAGTGGAGTGGCGACGTGAGAGGAGAGCGCGCGGAGAGCAGAGGAATCCGGAGGCACGAGAACGTCGAGAAGGGAGGAGAAGCTTGCCGAGGACGGATGATGAGAGAAGAAGCAGGAGACTCTTCCTGTGCTGGGCTGGGCTTTGTTCTGCTGATAGCGAATCTGAATGGGTCGGAGTATTGGGATGGAGACTTGGGATGGGCCTGGATCTAAATGTGATAGCTAGTATGGGCTGGTAGTTCCTGACGTAGTAGAATGGGCCACTGACCACTATGATGCCTGTTTTTTTGTGTACCGAGATTATCAAACAGGCCGGCCCATGTAGCGCTGTCCACATGAGAAAAAAAAAATTGTAGCATTGTCCGTTTGGCCAATCATAGATGAGCACTGAGAAAAGAAAATGTTAGCGCTAACTAGATCTATAACAAATAGACCTTCTGCAAAAAAAATAATAATAAACGGATATATGACCCGTCCATCTTGACCATTAAACTGTCAGATCCTATGCTCTTATAGACCTCCTGTACAAAAAAAAACGAGTACATGACAGGTGAATCTGGACTGTTAAACTGTCATATCTAGTGGCTCTCAGTGCCACCTGATTGCAAGCGATGCCGAGAAAATCCGATCACGATGAGCACCCATCCGTCGTGAGTTTGACTCACGGTCTGACACCGGTGTGATGCTTCTCACACGTATAGCCAAAACACGAGGGCAACCTCGCACATCGGATCCAATGCATTTACGATCTTTGATGACAAGTGTAACTGTATATCTGGAAGTGTATGCAGGATATGTAGGTAGTATGATTTAAGGTGTGCCACATTTGTATTGGGATTGTAAAAAAACTATGATGCATGCTGCTTTTTCTTCTTTTTTGGGCTAAAGCGGATAAGGTGGAATAAAATATTTAAAAAAAAACTTTGGGTGCGTCTACCTAACCGATGAAGCCCAGCCCACAAGATACTAGGTCCAGGGAAAACCAGGGGAGGAGAGAAGAAACAGAGGGCGGGGCCACTGGTTTATTATTAGCCTTCCTCTGTTTCCTCCGATGGAGCAAACCAGGAAACCAGTGGGCTGAAACCGTGAGCTCAGCGACCATTCCTATATAAGACGAGCGAGCGCCACCTGATGGTTGATCCCATCCACCATCGATACACTTCGCTCTCCTGCAGTCCCCATCGATCACTGTGAATCTACTTAGATTTCATCATCCACACAACGAGCATCCATTCCCGAAGAAGAAGATGGAGTCTCCTCGGATGGAGAGGCTGACCTCGTCGGTGCAGTCCTGGGTGGAGGAGCACAAGCTCGCTACCATCGGTACGTGACCAATTTAACCCACTCTATCCCTTTCCACCGGTGAGGAGGAACACGAGCTCGATCGCCGGCCTAATCGGCTACTCCTCTCTTCTGAGTTCTGATCGGTCACTGAAACCAACACGCAGGAGGCGTGTGGGCCGCCGCGGTGGGCGCGTCGGTGGCGTACAGCCGGCGGAGGACGCCGCAGCGTGCGCCGAGCCTGCGCCTGATCCACGCCAGGATCCACGCGCAGGCCCTCACCCTCGCCGTCCTCGGAGGAGCCGCCCTCGCGCACCGCTGCTACCACAGCAGCAACGACAACGACAACGCCAAGGGTAAGAGCGGCGCGGATCTCGACTACGACTTCTACTCGCAGCTGCCGTCGGCGACCGACGCCGACGGCCAGGAGGGCGAGCGCTGGAGCTGGTAAAAAAAAAAGTCCGTATGCTGCCTTTCACCCCAGTGGTGACAAGGAGAAGGATAAGATCAAAAGTACTAGTTGCGATAATAATTGAGCGTGCCTGTGACGTGGCGGATTAGTCCTAATCCATCCAGCCAATCAAGGCAGGAAGGCCCATCCACATCCACATCGGCCGGCCGGTGGCAGAGGAGTTTTCCGGCTCCTCGATAGGAGCCGGAGAAGACGAGATATTTAAGCTTTCAGTGCTGTCGGGATGCTATACACCGGGTATTTTGAGCTCAGAGGGAGTATAAAGGCTTAGCTATAGACTGCTTTCAGTTTTATGGCTGATGAAGCAAGGAACTGTCAGCTTATCATGTAATCCTGTTATTAATCTATTGGACAATGATGATGACGACGACGAAAACTATGATATCTGTGATGCATTTCCTTATCAAACCAGATGAAAATGGTGCCTTTGTTTCGTTCACCATTTTCGTCTTCCAGAAGAAGAGCTTGCTATTTCATCGGTCTGGATAAGGCGGCAGGATTCCGGGATCCATGTTATGAGGAACAACCTGATCCACGATCTTTCTCTCCAAATAACTTGCCGACAGTCAAAGCATGATACTGGTATTGTAGTTAATCCATGGAACTGGCCCATTTGAATTCGACAGTGTGGCCCATAAGCCCAACAGCCCATATAAATAAACAAAGGCCGGCTTTTATTGGAGTACGTGGTAAACGACCCACCAAACCCCCTATCATTGGATGCAATGCATGGGTTGTTGTCAATCAGCAGCTGACAAACTTTCCTGTTCCTGAGTTTACATCTTTGTTGGGACAGTGAGTGATTAACCTCACACCGATACGAGCGGCTAATTAAAATTAAAGGTGTCGCTCGATCATTTGAAGGATTAAATAGTGTTCGGATCAGCCTGGTAAAAAAAAAAAGCTAATTTTTCAGTTCAGAGATTAATTATATATATGTCCCGATGTTCTTGTGCTTTCTTACAAGAAAGAGAGGGTCCCGGTGTCGGGTGAGTGGGAGGCTAGTGGTTAACTTGTCAGGGCAGAGCGTGCGACCCTCTCTCCAAGACACAAGTCGCAACCACCATGGCCACACCATCTTTCAGTCCCCAACTAATTCCGCAAAAATAAAAGAACACCTTTCAGTTCCCCGACATATTATTTTCTCGAGGTTGGAAAGTCCCTCTCACGCATGCTTCTTCAATGATTCTTTTCCACTCATTATATAATCATGAAATCATCATTTATATGACATGCAAACTTAGTATATTAATTGAGGGGAAAGACTACTGCCCTTGCAGCTTCATAAGCTGTGCTATCCTTGCTCTCAAATTGTTGTTGCTAGGACAATAAATCTAGTTTATTTTTAGACTAAAAATCTTCTTCTAATAACAATATAAATTTCAACCTGGATAGAGTATGTCAAAACAAATTTCACCACCGGAGTTTTACATCCATTCGATGGATTTCCCTGTTCTTTTTTCCTTTTAATTTCTTCAGAGAAGTACAGTATGCACCAACATTGTTCAGTACCGAAAAGAAACTGCTAAAGCAGAAACAAACTCAGCACCTTGACATCAGAAGTCGATTGCCTGATAAACTTTCATTTGAACCACTCCATTAATCACGCCACAAACGTACCTCAAGCAAAAATGTACCCTATACACCCTCATGACACACAGGCTGTTTTCGGTACACAGTAGCTGGCCTTGGCCAACTTTAGACAATTGTACCATAGCTTCCACTAAACACAGAATCGATCCAGAGAGCCAATGCCTGCTCTTTACTTGAAGGACAAGAGACCCATCCCTCCCTCTGTGTTGTGGTATGCAATTGCATCTCTGAATCCAACTGCAATAGTAGTAACACTCTGCATGCATGACCGGCTGTTCTATTGCTAATAAAGTTCATCAGTACCTGCTGTTAGTCAGTCGTTCCGTTTGAAGATGGAAGAAGAGAGACTCGAGGACAGTTTAGTCAATGTACTCAAGTTGTTGATGCACCTGCTGCTGAATATTCATGAGTCACACATTTATCACAATCAAGCTTAGAGAGGGAGAGGAGAAATTTGGTTCTCCCGATTGTCTTCTCAGTTAGCAACCACCACCTCATACCCGTTCTAGACAACTATTAGAAAAGAAATGGCAACGCATACCTTCTCTCCATTTCCTTTCATTTTTATACCCTAGCCAACAGCACAAAAGCAACGGCGAACAGCTTGTTCTTAGCAGCTGTTAGCATCATTGCAGCAGAGCCAAAGGGAGAAGCTAGAGAAGAGCGGCCATGGATTGCTGCATCTGCAGCCCCATGGCGGCCGTGTACAGGCTTCCAAGGAACGCCATTTGTGCTCCGTGCCATGAAGCCGCCAAGGCCGTGATCGCCGTCCTCGACGGCGATGAGCGTCAAGACGATGGTGATGAGAAGCCAAAGCCCTCGCCCAAGGCAAGTGTTCCTTCCTCCTGACAACTCTGTTCTTCATTGTTTCAGGAGCCCTTCAGGTGCTCTGTGTCTCAACAGTATGATTCCCCAATGAGTCACAATTTTGTTTTCTGATTTGTGTTCTTGCACAGTTCCATCATTTTGTTGATTGCAAGGTGCATGCTGAACCTGTGGTTCGTTGCATCGTTATGGTTAGCTGTTGGCTGCTTGTCTTTGTCGCAGTTGTATTCTTGATCTTAAAGAATTGGTAAAAGTGATGTGGATGTTTGTGGACGCTCGGTACTCGTTTAAGCAACAACTGTAACATGAACCATTTGGATTTCTCTGCAGCCCTGAAAGCCCTTTTTTAGAAGATGCTGTTCAAATTATTTCTAGCTAAGTGCTGAGTTTTTCATCAACTGAATTCCTTGGTTTGGACGTGATGCAAAATGCAGGGGATGAGAGACGCATTGGAGCAGCTGAAGGAGATGCGAGCCAGGACGGCGGCGACCAGCGAGAGAGCCGCCTACCTCGAACGCGGCTTCGCGCTGGCGTGGAAGGAGGGAATCCACACCGACATCCTCGTTAAACCTGGCACTGGGCCCCCAATACCGGCCCATAAAGCCATCCTGGTGGGTCTCCGTCTTTCTGGGCTTTCTACCTATCTGTGTTAGGCCCACCTTTTAGTACGAACGAACGAATGGGCCTCGGCCTCCACTGAACCGCACTGCCCTGCAGGCCTCGAGGTCGGAGGTGCTCCGCCACGCGCTCGCCTCCGACGAGCGCGGCGGCAAGGCCGCCGCCGGCGACACCATCTCCCTCCCTGACCTCTCCCACGACGAGCTCGCCCTCTTCCTCGCCTTCCTCTACACCGGCGCCCTCGAGGACCAACTGGACGGCCACCGCCAGCTTCTCGAGGAGCGGGAGCGCCACCTGCACGCGCTCCTGGTCGCCGGCGACAAGTACGACGTGCCGTTCCTGCGGCGGGTCTGCGAGGCGCGGCTGGCCGCGCGCGTGGAGCCCCGGAACGTGCTGCGGACGCTGGAGGTCGCCGAGCTGAGCGGCAGCGCCGTCCTCAAGGAGCGCGCCGTGGCCACCGTGCTGGAGCACGCCGAGCAGGTGGTGTTCTCACCTGAGTACCACGAGTTCGCCCTCAGGAACGCCAGCCTCTGCGTCGAGATCACGAGGGCGCTGCTGGCTAGCAAGAAGAACGCGGCGTTGTGTACAGACGTATAGATCATAATATTTGTTTTGTCTGAACTCTGAAGGGAACTGAAGCGACATGATATTACACATCGTACGTCTATATCGTTTTGCAACAGACACTGATTTACAGCTTAATCAATTTCCTTCTGCTCTTCATCGTCGATCGTCACTCATCGCGATCCATGCATTTGCTGATGGCGTGCACGACCGCCTGCCGGACCATCTGCTCGTCCCCTTGATGGCCTGATCCGAGGGCTTGGAGGCGGAATGGCGTGTCGTCGGCGCAGGATACGTCGGCGTCGAGGATGTCGAGGCCGAGGTCCTCCAGGGCCTCCAGCACCGACACCAGCAGCCCAGGCCGGCTCCTCTCCATCGACACGTTGATCCGGAACCCTCTCCTGCCGCCGCCGCTGCTTTTGCCATCCTCCAAGTCCACGGATGAGACGCTAATGACCGTTCCTGGCGATGCAGCAGCGCTGCAAGAACTGTCATGATCAGCAGCTGCAGCTTCGTCAACCTTGTCTTTCAGCTCCTTGATGTACTTCGACGCGTCTACCAGGATGGACGTCTTGTTTGCCTGCATGTGTTGATCAATTTCACAAACGAAAACGCATTAATGGAGTGTAACCAACACTACGTGCAGTACGAAGGAAACATATATATTTAGCTCTTATATATATTTACCGCATTTGATTTTGTAACCGAGCGCAGAAGCTGGAGCTTCTCTTCTAAAGCTGCAGCTTTCTTCTCCTTCCCTGACATCCTGTGCTCCTATCTCTCGACGGACAAAGGAAATCAGAGCCCGCTATATGAATAATTCAGGAGCTAGCTCCCATGGTTGTATATATACACATGCGCTTTGGAGATCAGTAGACACTACTGTATTCGGTAGCGATCATTGGGGTGCACATGATATACAGTCGTTTGCTGGGGTATCCTAAGATTGTGCTCTATAGTTTTTAAAATTTCCTTGTCCTTGGTTGGATGATTTGTGTATAGTTCATGCCTGTAATAATGCTGGGCGCAGGATTGCTTGACTGTCATATCCTGTTTTTTCCCATCAACTTGGATTCATCATGATTTTTATTGACAAAGTAATTTATCACAAGCAGTACCATTTGATTCTGAACCTTGATATTAGCATGGGACTGTATCCATGAAAATTCAACACCTTGATATTTACCATTTCATCTTCAAAACATGAATGTCTTAGTCTCTTTAGACTACGTCCTTTTCTTTGTTAATTTGTTTCCTTTTCCGTGAACCACGATCTAGTGCGTCAACACGGTTTCGTTCGTAATCTTCCGTCAACAAAGCGATCATGATGGTGTTGTATCAACTCTTTCTTAGTGCAGTGAGCAGATCGAGTAGCGGGTTGACTTTACCTTGGGTGGCCGGTTCGGCCGGCGTCGAGGAAGAAGTCCCGCCATCCCTCTCTTGGGTCGATGAAGTCCGCGCTTGGGCGGCGATGGTCGGGGAAGAGGAGAGGGTCTTCGGTCGGCTTCGGTCGAGGTTGAAGTCGAGGGTGTGGCTGCGGTGATGGGGAATCCCGTCGTTGGTAGCGCACCTACAAAGATCGGACTTAGAGTTTGTAGGTGGGATTGTGGCGGCACAGCGAACCTCGTCGTGTGTGCCGCCCCGGCCCTCACCTCTCCTTTTTATAGCGCTGTACGACGGAGGCCCACCAGCCATAGATCGGCTGGGCGCCTCCGATCAGGGCGCGAGTCAAGGTTAGTTGGCCGTTGGGCCAACTAACAGGAGATCAATCTTCTAACATTCTCTTCCTTGATCTCAACTTATACTTTAACTTTAATTACTTTTAACTTTACTCATTCCATTACAGATTAATGCATAGAACTGTCTCATCGTCACGGTCAATCGCCGATAGATTCAACAGCTACAATACACTTCTCTGTTCTGAAATAGTTACTTTAATCTTTTGGGTCATCTTTTAGTCTAAGAATCATAGGCTTTCCCTTAAACTCATGCCGGCTACATGTTCTCTGAACACGTTAGGTGGTAAGCCTTTAGTAAGCGGATCCGCTAACATCTTTTCGGTACTTATATGCTCAAGACTTATAATTTGATCCCGAACTTTATCTTTCACAATATAGTACTTTATGTCAATGTGTTTGGCAGCACCACTTGACTTATTGTTGTGAGCATACATTACTGCGGATTCATTATCGCAGTACAACTTAAGTGGTCTATGAATGTTGTCAACCACTTTTAAACTAGGTATAAACTTATTAAGCCAGTTCACCTGCCCTGTAACCTCATAACATGCTATAAACTCGGCATACATTATGGACGATGTAGTGACGGTTTGCTTTAAGCTTTTCCACGAAATAGCTCCTCCAGCGAGAGTAAACACATATCCGGATGTAAACTTTCTATCATCTCTCGCATAATCAAAATCTGTGTACCCCACTATATGAAGTGAATCTGATCTTCTGTATGTCAACATGAGGCATTTTGTTTCTTGCAAATAGCGCAAGACTTTCTTTATCAATTTTCAATGCTCTATTCCAGGATTGCTCTGGAATCTGTCAAGTAACCTGGTAACAAATGCTAAGTCAGTGTGTGTACACACTTGAGCATACTGTAAGCTTCCGACAGCGGAATCATATGGAACCGATTTCATTTGATCGATCTCATACTAGTTCTTGGGGCATTGAAAATCTTCATATCTGTCGCCCTTGACTATAGGTGCAGGTGATAGACTACATTTATGCATACCAAATTTCTTTAAGACTTTCTCTATGTATGCCTTTTGTGACAGTCCCAATACCCCTTTGTTTCTATCTCGGTGAATTTTGATTCCTAGAATAAATGAAGCTTCACCAAGATTTTTCATATCAAAGTTTGAGGACAAAATCTTCTTTGTCTCCAGTAGCAGACTAACATCACTACTATCAAGTAGGATATCATCCACATACAGGATTAGAAAGATAAACTTCCCATCTTTAAACTTTGAGTAAACACAGTTGTCCTTAATATTTTCTTTAAACTCAAATTTTTTTATTGTATTGTCAAACTTCAAGTATCACTGTCTTGAAGCTTGCTTTAACCCATAAATCGATTTCTTTAGACGGCATCCTATTCTTTCATTTCCGTCCACGACAAAGCCTTTCGGTTGTGCCATGTAAACGTTTTACTCCAAATCCTCATTGAGGAAAGCCGTCTTTACATCTATCTAATGTAACTCTAAATTATAATGAGTCACTAGTGTCATTATGATTCTGAAGAAATCTTTACATGAGACTGGAGAAAAGGTCTCATTATAATCAATCCCTTCTCTTTGCGTAAAGCATTTTGCCACGAGTCGTGCTTTATATCTTTCTACATTCCCTTGGGAGTCGAGTTTTGTCTTGTAGACCCATTTGCAGCCTACTGTTTTGACTCCTTTAGGAATTACTTGCAAGTCCTAGACTTTATTAGCCTTCATAGATTTTATATCTTTTTTCATAGCTTCAAGCCATTTTGAAGAGTTTTCGCTTCTCATGGCTTCTTCAAATGAGGTGGGATCATCCTCCATTTGAAATTCCTCTGTTTGATAAATCTGATAATCATCAGAAATAGCTGATCTTCTTACTCTTTGAGACCTTCTTGGGGCCTCCTGATTTTGCACATTTTCTGTTGGAGGCTGTTGTTGCTCCCCCTCATCTGTGGCAACGGGTTCTATGGGATCTTAAGTAACAGGTTCCTCATTCTCATTCATTATTGCCACAGGAGAAACAGTAACAGGTGCTGCCACTACAGTGTCCTGCACTGTTGGTGTAGCGACAGCCGGTAGTGAGAAGAATGGCTCTTGAATCATCGGAGTGGACGCGTACGCCCGCTTCTCTTCAAGGTTAATCTCTCGAACTAGCATGCTCCCCCTCATCATCTCATCCTCTAAGAAGAAAGCATGTTTCGTTTCTACAAACTTTGTATATCTGTCTGGGCAGTAGAAACGAAAACCTTTTGACTTTTCAGGATAACCAATAAAATGGCAACTTACTGTTTTAGGATCTAGTTTTTCATGTTTGGGTTAAATACTTTAGCCTCAGCTGGGCTCCTCCACACACGTAAGTGGTTTAATGAGAGAACGCTTCCTGTCCACAATTCGTACGGTGTTTTGGGCACCAACTTGCTTGGTACTCTGTTGGTAATATGAATGACGGTTTTTAACGCCTCCATCCACAAACTCAGTGGCAGTGTGGAATAGCTCATCATGCTTCACACCATATCCATCAGGGTACGGTTACGTCTTTCAGCTACTCCATTTTGCTGAGGTTCGCTCGGTGTAAAATACTGGGTCACTATTCCATTTTCTTGCAGAAACCTTGCAAAAGGTCTAGAAACTTGTCCATACGGGGTGTGTCGACCGTAGTACTCTCCCCCACGATCGGATCGGACTATCTTAATATTTAAATCGTGTTGGTTTTCAACTTCAGCCTTAAATATCTTGAATTTATCTAAGGCTTCATTTCTTTCTTTGATTGGATAAATATAACCATATCAAGAGTAATTATCCGTGAATGTTATGAACGAGTCATAACCATCTATACTCTTCACAGAAAAAGGACCACAAATATCTGTGTGAATAATTTGTATAACTCATGTGCTTCTTTTTGCATCTTTCTTAATTTTTTTACATATTTTTTAATGCATTTTTCGCATTGTTCTAAGTCTGAGAACTCTAGTGGAGGAAGAATATCATTCTTAACTAGTCTTTCTATTCTCCCTCTCGAATTATGGCCTAAACGACAGTGGCATAATTTCGACGACGCATCTAGAGTTCTTTTTCGTTTTCTGTTTACATTAGTAGACGAGGATTCGTTTACTTTCTCGCACGCAACGTTCCCATTATCGCATACGACATTCACATCATCACATAGTGATAACAAATAAAGCTCATTTTGTAAGATGACAAGACCAACACATTCTTTATTAAATATTATTTCACACTTGCCATTTCTAAAATGACAATCATAGCCATCATTGTCCAAACATGAAACACTAATCAAATTTCTCTGTAGAGAGGGAACATAAAGAACATCTCTAAGTAAAAAAATAAAGCCATCAGCTAGCTTTAATGAAAGATCGCCAACGGCTTCAACTTCAGTTTGAACTCTATTTGCAACTTTAATGCATCTTTCTCTTCTTTGCGTAGTTCTCGTCGAACGGAATCCCTGCAATGAATTAGCAACATGAACAGTTGCTCTAGAGTCAATCCACCAAGTGGATTTTGAATATTGCATATATAGAGATTCGTTTATAAAGGTAATAATGTTCTTACCTTTCTTTGCCATGATCATCTTTAAGTAATCAGGACAATTTTTCTTGTAATGTCCTGTCTTCTTGCAGTGAAGACACTGGTCCTTGTCTACTGCAAATTTGTTCTGTTGAGGCTGATGGACATGGGCTTTTCCCTTGTTCTTTGAGGAGTGACTGTTGAAATTCTTTCTTTTGTTGTCTTTCACATAGTTGACAGAATCACCATGTGAAGCTTTAATTCTGTCCTCCTCTTGCACGTACATAGCTATGCATTTTTTTCAAGTCCCATATCTCGGGTTGCATGTTGTAGTTGACAACGAAGGTGTCAAACCCTTTTGCTAAGGAAGCAAAAATCAGATGAATAAAGAGCTTATTTTTGAGATCCAGATCCATTGGTTTGAGCCTGGACGTCATGTTGCTCATCCTTAGTATGTGCTCTCTTATGCCACCATTATCACCAGAGCACCTTTCTGTCACAAGCTGCTTGATCAGCTGTGTTATATATGTCTTTGAAAAACCAGTGAACTATTTTTTATTTTATCAAGGTACTCTGTGACTGTGTCACACTCTGCGATTGAGCCCATAATGGCAGACTCAATTGTGTTCTTTATCACAGGCATACATTTCTTGTTGGCTGTGACCCATTTTCTATGCTCAGGTCATAGAACATTTTTAAGAGAGCATAGTCCCTCTGTCTAGCCTGCCAAGCAGCATCAGCCTCATTTTTTTTTCTCACTGGCTCTTCAAGCTCAGTGAGACATGCTGTGGTTAAGACCCAGTATACCTCAGCCAAGATAAACGCTAGGTCTATCTTTTTCTTCCACTCTTCATAGTTATCACCTTTGACAGTAGAGATCTCTTTGATACAACTCATCAAGTTGTATCCGCCTAAAAATTAAATCAAATAAAGTGAAAACATGATGACAATAAAATTATATGCCTTATTTTCAATGTTGGTCAAAAATATGACACACAATTTTATCTTATACATTAAATCTACATCACCGTTGGGCAGAAATAGAAATGATGCATAAAATTATCAATTAAAGAATTATAATACTGTTATTATCAATGTTGATCAGAAAAATAACAATATTATAATTATCTGCAATTTTCTCTATTCAAAATTAAATTCTCCTGTTGGTTCGAATTTAATAATGAAATAACCAAATTCAAATACGCGGTGGAAAAATAAAAATTTCTCTAATTTTCAGAAGCAATTATTGGACTTTTCTATTCTGTCAAAATTTTGCTAATTTTCCTTAATTATTTCTGTTAAAATTAGCAAAATAATCAATTTAATTACTTCTGAAAAAGAAAAAGGAAAAAACCCGAAAATTCTTTGAGTTTTGGGCGAAACCGCGCGCGGCCCACAGTGAACAGTCGCACGGGCGCGTGGTCCGGCCGCTCTTTCGGCCTGGCCCAACGGCCTGCTGCCTTTCGTGGGATTGAGAAATCCCGGCCTGGGCCGCTTTCGGCCCGTCCGGGAGCCGTTCGGTGCCGATCGTTGGATCTAAGATCCGACGGTGCCGCGGATTTCTCGGAGTATAAAAGATCGTCGTCGCGCCGCGCCCCAAACCCTAGCTCATTTCTCTCTCTCGCCCTCTCTCTCGCTCGTGCGGCTGCTCTCTCGCGGCGCTTTGGCGACACTTCGCTAGAGCGCTGCCGCGTCGGCTCGACGTCGCCACACGGCCATGGCGCCGCCGCCCGGCTCTTGCC